>CAIGQW010034901.1:1284848-1337383 GCA_903798125.1 Danio choprae
ACGAAAAGTAATGACAATCTTTAAATCAAGCGGGATTACTTTTAACTTAAAAAATTAAATACATTTTTAATTTCATTTTTAAAAACTTTAATTGTATTAAAGGGTATATTATATGACATTATATTAAAAAAACTATAGCATTCAAATATGGAATAACATGAGGTGGTGAAAATAAACATCTTATATTTTTTTTCGGGTGAATGAACCCTTTAAATGTCTTTTATGATACATAATCCATTTATTTCTTTTTCTTCATCCTTTTCTCTCAACCTGCTCTTTTCTTTTCCATTTCTTACTTTTGCTGTATCATATTCTTCATTTTTCATCCTAACCTCAGTCAGTGGTAAAGAGAGGCCTTCTGCCGGTCTCCTTTCACGACCAGCATCTGCCATTGTCCATAAACCTGATCTACCATCCCGTCCACCTTTACCCACTCCACCCAGCCCAACCACACGCACCATGCCCTCACCCGCTCGCTCCAGACCTCCACGTCCACCACCCATTGCCCAGCCACAGGCTCCACCTGACCACCATACTGAGCAAAACACTGCCGGTTTACTCCCTCCAGCATTGCCCAAAATCTTCCAGCCATCCCCTGGCTCAGGTACCACAGTATAGTGTAGTATAGTGTTTCTGTCAACAACTTATTTTCTGATGAAAGCAGGACGTTAACTACACTTGTTTAAACGTTTAGGCTCAGTAAGATCTGTATTTAGCAAGGAAATGCATTCATCAGAATCCTGAATTTGTTTTTGCACCATTTAGACAAACTGAATTCTGCATTAATAAAGCTGACAATTATGAATTGATTATTAAAGCTGATATCATGGAAAACAGCCCTCTTGAATAAAAAAACAAACAAGAAACCCATAGAGGAACTGTTTTTTGTTTTCAAAACATATTATTATACGGCTTTAACACACTGAATGCATTTAGACTCTCAAGGCATATTTTATTATTTTTTTCTCCTATTTGTTTATGTGGTGCAAAAGAAATTGTTGCGTAGAACTGAGAAGTGAAAATCAGCATGGCTGCAGACACACTGGAGAGTTTTAAGAGTCACAACGATTCAGTGAAAGAATGACAGCTGTGTTTCGCAGCAGTGTGTGAATGTATTGTGCATGAGTTTTATCACACATTTTTAAAAGTTAACATTCCAAAACTGTTTTTGCCGTTGCCATAGAAGAATCATTTTGGTTCCCCAAAAAATCTTTTAATAAACAGTTCTAAAAAAATTAATAAAAATAATAATAAAAAGGACCTCTTATAAATCTAAATGGTTCTATGGAGGTTTTTATGGATCCATCAATGCCTGTAAAAAACACAAAAACATTATATATAAATGAAACAGCACTTATTCATCTGTGTATTTCTTAGCAAAGCCTATTGTTTCTCTGTCTACTCTCCCCTCTGTGTTTGTGTCCAGCTCCAGTGTCTTTCCCAAGAAGGCTGTCGGGCTCTGAGGGGCCTCCAGAGGGCCTTGTGACCTCTGACTATCCTCTGTTCAAACTCCCTCGGGCTTCTCTGTCTGCTCCATCTGATCCATTCCTCCCTCAGCCTCCCTCTCCTCCTGCTGTACTTCTGAAAGGTACTGACTTTTTACTGTTTACTGTACATCTGCTTTTGATTTGACGCTGAAGGAAACTTAAAGATGGCTTTTGGAGAAGAATCGTTTCCTCTTAGTTTCTCTTAAGTTCTCACTTTTCTTGCCTCTCTGATTAATCTTCTTCTTTCACGTGGTCTACATCCTTTTTTGTGTCACTGCCCTTTTGTCTCAGATTCTTTTGGAGCACCTCATGCCAATGTTTTTAAGCCCAAGATTGTGCCCGGTGCTCGCCCTGTTTCCCCCACGCCAGTCCCCTTCCTCGAGCCCAAAACCTCCTCCCTCTCGCTCTCTGACACGCTTAAGCGTCCATCTGCTGGCACTGTGCCAGGTATTGAGAAATCCTTCAGACTGCATGGAAACAGATGTAGTGATACTAAAGTGCAATTGCACTTAATGAAATATGTGGAACACAATTGGACACATTCACCAAATTTAAATGTAATCTAAATAAATGTTTAGTTTTATTATACCTTATTTATTACTCATACAATTGTACTTATTATTATTATTATTATTATTATTTTGACAGCACTATTTGTTTACAATAAAAATCTATATATTTTTGAGGGAAATTTTAAAAACTTGATCTAGTTCAATGGCATTTTGGGTAAATATTAAATTCAATTCAAGTTTAAATTATAAAATTTTATCTAGTACACTGATTGTCTAGAGAACAAACCACTTTTTTTTTTTTTAACCACTGATTTTACAGTTGTATTACACCTTTAATGTTTTGCTGCTTAAAAAAACAATTTCTATTTACCCCTTATACATATACCTTTTACCTCTTCCTCAGATCTAAATGAGCGGATGGCGGCAGTGTCTGCATCTCCTTTCTTCACTGTCTCTCTAAATGAATCTGTGACTCCTGTTCCTCTGCTGAGCAAACCAGACCTTGAAGCTCTGTGCGAAACCCGTTATTCTTCTGGTCAATTCCCTAAGCCACCTTCACCTCCCTCTGTATCCCTCTCTTTCCCTCTTCCAGTCACTGTAACCCCAGCAGCTTCTTCCTCTTCTCTCCCTATCTTATCCACTGATGCCCTAGTATCTGCCCCCTGCTGTTCACCGCAATCTTCTTCTGCTCTGTCAGGTACTATTGCTTGCTTTAAAAATAAGAAAAAAAAGAGTAAAAAGTAAAAAGCGATTCAGGCATTTTGGTTGTTCATTTACACAGGAGTTTGGTGCCTAAAAAATGTCAAACTATGGAAAATGGGTTTTAACATGCAAGTTCATTTTTGAAAATGATACCGCTTTTGTCTCTGAGTAAACTACGAAAAATTGTGAAAATGTTGACATCATGTGTGTGAATATTATGTTTTTAATCTGTAGACATGTGCAGAAACAGTTAATACGTGGTCGCTCCCAAATATAGGAGGCTTTCCTTGCCATCAATAGCTGGACACCACATTTATGTCTCTGTTGATTAAAAGTAATGGCTAGTGCTGTGACTGCTATATATACATGTAAACTTACTGACATCCATTAGGATGGTTTGTTGAAAGACTCACAAGGAAAAAAAAACTTTTAGCGCACAACATTGGTATAAAGCTCATTTCGCAATATTTTTAATCAACGTTTAGAAAATATCACAAATGTTTGCCACAAATCTGAACCCAGTCTAATTGTGGACTACTAGTGTTTATTTAGAAGCTGCTCCACACTATAAAAATCAATAATCTAAGCCACACCCGAAAGCCTTTACCCACTTTAGCAACCGTAGCTACGCGCAGGAGGTCTGTCAAGCTTTCGAGCGAGGGAAACAAGCCAAATAGTTGTGCATATGGATTGCGCTAATCTCATACCCGGTATCCTAAAAGTTTGGACGGGGTGGTGGAATGTTTTTCCTTTCCAAAACCTAAAACCCAAGGGGAGAAACGCCAGCATGGATCAAGCTGTGTGAGGGGCCATAAAAGCAGCACAATCCAGTCGTATTTCCATCAGTTTCAAGCTACGAATATTTGAATTACATATCAACAGAACAAAACAAAAGATATGATCACAAACTGAGCGCTTGTGATCAATATACTTCACCCGCAGCTGTTTTTCAGTCATTTATGTCTCTCATGTCCATGTCAAAGCTACAATTCACCGATGTTTTCATCGGTCTTTTGGAGATTTAGTCATTGGGGACGACAATATAGCGGGTTAGTGTCTGCTTTTATATTTGGTGTCGGATTAATATCTGCTGGTAGGGAAAATCTTTTTGTTCACTTCTGCTATTTATACTTTGATTTGCATTTCAATTTATTTTTTCCACTTAACTGCACATTAGAATAGAAACAGAGCAAACAGGAATGGTTGAGGAAGATCAAAACATCAGGGCTCCTGGGGAAGTTTAAAGCATGGCTTTACCAACATGGAGTGCTGCCGAGACTCATGTGGCTGTTAATGGTGTATGAAGTTCCCATGACAAGTGTCGAAGGAGTGGGAATCCCTCCAAGCTTCACTTCAGTAGGCCTTTATATAAGATCAGGGCAGCTCCAACCTCCTCTGTCGTCTGTGGTTGAGGAATTTAAGGTAGCAAAGTGCAGGATCATAATGACATACAGAGACTCTCAGGATGAGCAAGTCAGGCAGGCAGGCATCCTTACAAGATCAGGACACAAGTGGGCAGCTGACTCATCTATTGCGCAAGCTGAAAGTATGTTGAAGCCACGTGACACCATGGGAACGCCATGCACAGGAAGACAGGGTCTTGGAACTTCCCATATCCAGCAATGGGGGAAGGCTAGATCCAAGAATAGAAGGGCCATGATCCAGGAGGAGGTACAGAATCTGGAGGAGGAGGGACAAAGAGCAAGGGCAGTGGAGCTAGCGTCCCAGGGAGCATGGACCAAGTGGGACCTACCCAAGAGGAAGATCACATGGGGAGATCTGTGGAGATTGGAACCTTTCCGAATCTCATTCATGTTAAGATCGGTGTATGACACACTCCCAACTCCGACACACTTGCACAAGTGGGGCTTAAGAGAGGACCTATTGTGCAAGCTTTGTGGGAAGAGGGGTACCATAGCATACATCCTGGCAGGGTGTAAAACAGCACTTGCCCAAGGTAGATACAGGTGGCGCCATGGCAAAGTGCTCATGACACTTGCTAACGCCCTGGAGCAAGAGAGACGCAAGAAACAGCAACCACACGGGAGAGCAATACCATCAATCAAGTTTGTAAGAGCGGGTCAAAAGCCACCAACCACAGTTACAACAAGAAGCAATCTGCTGCAAAAGGCCCAATCATGGGAAATGAAAGCAGACCTGAGGGAAAGATTGCAATTCCCCCTAGTTTTCCAGACAGATGCAGTACTGTGGTCTGAACAGGCAAAGAAGATCATTCTTATCGAGCTTACAGTCCCATGGGAAGAGGGTTGTGAGCAAGCGTTTGAGAGGAAGAGCGCCAAATACCAGGAACTCAGGTATCAGACATGTCTCATGTTGGCAGACATGGCTCTTCCCAGTCGAGGTCAGCTGTAGAGGATTCCCCGCCCAATCAGTATGAAGGATGCTTACAGCCATTGGAGTGATGGGGAGGGAGAGAAAGATAACTGTTCGCAGGATGGGGGAGGCAGCAGAGAGAGCTTCTTGCTGGTTATGGAGCAGGAGAGAGGAGCTTAGCTGGAGGCCGGGGGGAGTTGATGGGGAGTGATTTGGCCACCACTGCTGACCCACCAATGTTGAGGGTGTTGCGGCTTAGGGTTGAAACACCCAGTGATCAACTTTTCCTGGCTAAGGCTACATTCACCAAAAGTGAATAAAGGAGAAGCATCTTTGGATGTAATTGTAATTAGAAACTATAAAAAGCACACAAACATACTGACAGTTATAGGTACTGTACATTGTTATGGGTCAATGATGCTAATATTTGTCACAAATCCATCAATTTCCCCTTTCTGGCTGTTCTTTCTTTGAATTAATGTAGAAGCACTGTCCATGCGTGTTTCCTCGTCGGTTAGTAACGCTATATTTCATTGCTCAACAATTAGTCTATCAGGCTTTTTGGTTAAAAAAAAAGATAAATCACGGCTTAATTTGTTATTATTAGATTATTTTTAAATTTTACCTATCCTTCTGTGCATGAACTAAGCTGTTGAATGGTCAGCGTATGAAGCTTAGCTTTAGCTTTCTAATCGGTTGGTTATTATGTCGTGAGCATACCCCTGTAATGCATACTGCAGTCCTTTTTTGTCTGACTTTCTGAGATATCTCACCTGTTCACCAAAAATGACTAATTATATCCCTGGAAACGTCTGACACCGGCGCATACATACTGTAATAGACGTGCCAGGCACGAAAGCTTGACAGGTGTAGCAACAGTAATTAAGGAGGGCGAGGCTTAGCGAAGGGTCAATTAAAAGTGGGTAAACCCATTGTAATCCTGGAACTGTTAAGCTGACTCAACTTAATTTGTATAATTATGCACATAGTTAATTTACTTCATGATTTTAAGGCAACATGTTTACTTTTTTTTAATTGTCAACTGATTCAACTGATTGATTTTAAAGCAATGGGTTTACCCAGTTTATTAAAGTAAAGTCAACTGATCTTTTTTACAGTGCCAACTAGTACTGCTAGTGATTTTTTAACATAGTACCCTAACAGATGTACCCTAAATGTAATCTCTATCATTATGGTTTAAAGTATTACAAGCAAATTTATGTTTTGTCGTGTCATTCTGGATAGTCCACTAAATAAAACCCCAGTTTGGTGATAGAATTATTTTATTAAATTTTTTAAATGAATATTATTTGTTTTTCAGAGATGCCCAGAGAGCTCAACACACTTACAGAGGAGGATCAAACAAATCCATTTTTACAAGGTGAAAAAAGTATTCCAATATTAAAACTTCTGATGAACACAAAGCAAGATATTTTGAAGAATGTTGGGGAAAAGCATCCATACTATGGAAGAAAATAGTTTTTTTCCAACATTCTTCAGAATACCTTTATTTGTGTTTGATAGAAGAAAAAACATTCAAACAGGTTTGGAACAAGTATAGGGTGAGTAAATGATGGCAGAATTTTCATTTTTGGGGGATCTATCCCTTAAATGATGTAAATATTCTGAAAATACAGGTCTGATTCAGTTTGTGTTTTACAGATATACTTGCTGAAGAAGCGAAGAACTCTGAAACTACAAACGAGCAGCATCACTCATCTCGGACTGTCAGCAGCATTAGCATTGCCAATCAACAAGTATCTTCTTCGCTCTCCCAACCTGAAACCAACAGCACAGAAAGAAAAGAGCTCAGACCTGCCATGGCTGTAAAAAGGTGAGCATTTAAATATTGGTTTTATGTTCTGCTATAATGTACTTAACTAACATAAGTCTTTATTTATGAATGTGTGTTAGTCATCATTCATTCATTCATTCATTCATTTTTTTTTCGGCTTAGTCCCTTTATTAATCTGGGGTCGCCAAAGCGGAATGAACCGCCAACTTATCCAGCATATGTTTTACGCAGCGGATGCCCTTCCAGCTGCAACCCATCACTGGGAAACATCCATACACACTCATTCACACACATACACTATGGACAATTTAGCTTATCCAATTTACCTATACCGCATGTCTTTGGACTGTGGGGGAAACCGGAGCACCCGGAGGAAACCCACGCGAACACGGGGAGAACATGCAAACTCCACACAGAAACGCCAACTGACCCAGCCGAGGCTCGAACCAGCGACCTTCTTGCTGTGAGGCGATTGTGCTACCCACTGTGCCACCGTGCGGCCTGTTAGTCATCATATGGTCACAATTAAAGTGATAGTTTACCCAAAAAATTTAAATGTACTCACTATTTATGCACCCTGAAGTCGTTTCAAACCTTTATGAGTTTCTTTTCACAAAAGATGTTATTTCGAAAAATGTTTGAATCTTGTAACCTTTGGCAACCATAGTAGAAAAAAAAACAAATACTGTGAAAGGCAATGGTTACAGGTTTTTAGCATTTTTAAAAATATCATCTTTTGTGTTCACCAGAAGAAAGAAACTCAAACAAGTTTGTGACAAGTAAATGATGACAGAATTTGCAATTTTATGTGAACTATCCCTTTAATGAGAGAACAACTGTTCCATAATAAGGATAGGGAAATGTATCCATCCTCCATTGCTTGCCCTCATCACTCCAATCCTGCATTCATCCTGCTTGTCCTGTTTTCGTCACTAACATTGATGCATCACAACTAAGGAAAACCTGCATCTAACCTTACCGAATCCAACCATGCTTTGTGGCCTCTCACCCCATATTTTGCGACATTTGACACCAAATATCTTTGTCTCCCAGTCTTGGGCTCGAATCATCATCTGGAGGACAGCTTGTGGAAACTTCCAGATCTGAGGACCTGGACATTAGGACTGTCATTCCTCCACAGCCATTCTCAAGTCCAGCACCAAAACCTCTTTCATCTGCAGTTTCCACTCATATGGACAAAAAAACTGTTTTTATTGCAGAGAAACCACCTTTGGCTGAGGAAGAGCCGGATTTTAAAGTGGCTGATTTTAATAAAGTGATCATGACCTCTCAGCCTCTCATCAAAGACGTTAAGTTTGACAAACAGCCTGAGAAAGAGCCCCTCAGAACTGACAGTGAAAAAAGAATGCAGTCCAGTCAGGTTCAAAATTTTTCACTAACCGATGATGACTTACTGAAGAAAACAGAAAACAGAAAAAATGAATCAGCAGAGGAAGTTGTTCCAAAAGAGGAACTGAATGAACTGAAGGCTACTTTACTTTGTGCCGACCTCAACAAGTCAGACGAAGACAAAATCATCAAGAAATTTGCCTCAGCTTTGGTTACCAATATAGAGCAAAATGCTCCCAACGTTTTATCCAGTTCATCACAAGATGATCATAACGAAAAGGGTCAAGTGTTGGTGGAAGAAGTCCTTACATCTAAGAGCGATGGGAATTTAAGAGAAAAACAGTCCCATAAGGATGATCTGGACAAGATTTTAATAATTGAGGAAAGGTGAGTTTGTGCTGTTGCACTCCCAAAATGTTCCAAACATGAACTTTCCTGTTTTCAGCCACTTCCAGTTATAGTGATCCCATATCTGTCCTTAAATGAAGCTTATTTGAATAGTTAAGCTCGTAAAACTTGCTTCAGTGTCATGAATAGCAACTGTTCTATAGATAAGGCACTTGACCAGTACAGCATGAACAGATAGGTTTGCGTATCTTCTTCCTCAACTGCAGGATTATACTTCTGTAGAATTACATCATCCACATCAATTCCTCAGAAGCTTCCTGAAGTCCCTGATATACTTCAAGTGAAATTGAAAGACAAAACTCAGGCCAAAACAAAGTTTGTTTTGAATTCCTTTCAGGAGTAAAACAGCTTGCTAAATCCTTCTGGAAAAGTTAACTTCAGCTAGTACACATATACAGTACAAACTACCATTAGTCCATGGCAGTTATGAATTAAGTGGATGTGACTCCACTTTTATAGACTTGGAAGGTTTCTCTAGTTTGTTCTTCTTTTCAGTCAGGCTAACATTTATTTTTTTCAGGCTAAATTTAGTTTAGGTGTCATTATGTTCTGCAGATGGTGACAACAACACCATTAATATTAATAATATTTTAAAAATTGAAACTTGGAACTTGACTTGTAACTTGATTTGAGAATTACAGAAGTGTAAGTCCAGACGTAAATATTTTTTTAATAACAAAACTAGTACATTTGTAGTTCATCATGCACAAGAATAATAATAACCTCATTACCATAGTGAAAAAAACCCTGAAGCCTAGCTTTATGTTTCTATGAAATTTGTTATAAGAACTTTTAAACGCATTTAAAATTTGATATGGAAATCACATGCACCTTTCTGCCTGTTACATTTCTGGTTTGTTAACTACTGTAAAACCATGGTAAATGGTTGGTGAATTTTGGAAAGAAAAGCATTCTATGTTATTGCATGTTGTTATCAAGGTTGTGGAAAATAACGACACAGTTTCATTTATTAATTCAATTGTGATTTGCATCAGAGAGCTCAGTAACAAACTCAAACAAATGCAAAATGTGACCATTCAGTCACAGTCTGGAGGCCTATATGAGTATATCAGTGTCTTGACTTTTCTTTACAAAATGCTCATTTCTCTTTGTTTCCCTATTTACAACATTTTTCTTCCTGTCTCTTTTTCTCTTTCTTTTCTTCTATGCACTTAGTCAAAATGAAATGGCCTTCACTACACCTGATAGTCCTAGCATTAGTCTCTATCCAGCTGCCCATATTATATCAGATCAGCCCAAAGAGCTCCCTCTCATTCATTCCCAATCCCTGGAGCACCAAATCCTTAAATGCATCCCAGAACAAACTTCAGCAGTCAGTGAACCTGCCAAACCAGAGCTGATTGTGAAGGAGTCAGACAACACAGTGTTTGAGGTCCCGTCACGTGCCCAAGCAGAAGTACCAATCTGGAGTTCCCTGGAAGAGAAAATACAAGATCAAGAGGATACATTGAGAGATGAGGAGATACATAAGCACAAAACACCTCAGAAAATGCCAAAGTTAGAAACTAAATCCTCAAAAAAGTCTTTAGAAACAGGGTAAGAGATATTTTGATGGTCTCTAATGATCAGCCATGATTAAATGCTTGCATGTTTTGCATGAGTTTTGCCAAACATCATTTTAAGTGTGTTTTGGGGTGTTTGTACACTCAAGTATCAACAGGAGAGGGGAATTTGGCAAGCCATACAAACTGAAGATTTGGATATAAGCTTCTGATACTGGCTTCAAATTTGCATTAGTGTTATAATAGGGAAATATGTGTGAATAGAGACACGTTATTGCATTCTTTGGTCAAAACAAGGTACGTAAAGAGTGACATAATCCCTATTCCTTACCTCACAGTGATGAAAAAGCTGTTTCTGAGGATGCTGAGAATTGTACTTTAAGTGAACCGGTGTCCCAGCAGCCACTACCCTCCATTGTCCTTAAACCACAACCATCTGAGTCTGTTAAGGAGAAAATAGAATCTGTTAAAGTCAGTATACCGGTCCGTATGAAGCCTGCACTTCCTGAGATCTCCCCTGCTGCTTCTGTAAAAGAAAAGGACAACAGGACTTCACTGCATCTGGAGGAACTTTGCCCTATGACGCCCAACCAGTCTCTGAATACAGAGTCTCATGGAAATAGTTTAAGAAAAAAGGTCACGTTTAAAGCAGAGAGTGTGTTGTGGGCCACAGTAGAGGAGAAAACAAAAGAAAACAGTGATGAGGGTGTTAGCTTGGGCGAGTTGAAACTGGAAAAGGAGGTCCTGGATAAGGGGTAAGTTAACCCCGAGGCATGGAGTTTTGTGTAGACTATTTGGGATTGCATGGTTTGCAAGAACTACTGTTCAAAAGTTAGGGGTCAGTGGAAGTTTTTTGTTTATTTGTGAAAACTGACAACCCCAAACTTTTTGATCGGTTGTATATATTGACATTTTTATTAATTTCAGCATCACAACATCAATCTAGCAGTTCATTATGCCTGAGCTTCTAATGCATCTCTTGAAATAAGCATTTGTTTTACTTGCTGGAAGAGAGAGGATTTTGATAATCAAAGATTATTCTTGTCACTTAAACTTTTTGGTTCATGGCAGCCAACTTAGCCAGAAAACATCAGAAATCAAGCCGGAGAAGCAAGACGTTTCCTTCATTTCCCCCCATAAAAACACTAAGCAAGAATGCCAGAAAATAGAAAAGATAATAGACAAGGATGATTCAGATGATAAGCAGATGGTGCAAACCGACAGTGAGACTATTTGGACAACTCAAGCTGGACCTGAAGATGACCTGAAGACTGTAGATGTGTGTTCAGAGACCAACTTCAGCCATGACCTGGATGTGAAAACTGACAAGTACCTGGACACCAGCAAACAGGAGCATGACTCTGATCAGGAGGATGTATCTGTAGGCTTCATACGGGGCATTTTTGGTGTCCTTTATAAAGGGTAAGTGGGATGGATGTGAGATTTGTGGAGTTCCCTTTGCCTTGGCATCTGCATGGCTGTATTTTGAAACATAAAGATTGTCATTGTGACAGTGCATTTGCACATTTGCAGGGAAGCTTTTGCATCCAATGTTAGATTGTCCTATATTAGAGAGAAGCATAGCCTGCTTAAAATAGTAACTAGTACTGGCTTTTTGTGAACGGAAACCATTGTTTCAATGTAATTATGTCATCTAAATGTCCTCATCCTTTAGTTATGAGACCATGACGTCTATACTACAGCAGCCAAGCGAAGCAGAAACAGATGTTCAAAATGACCCAATCTTGGACAACCAAGACAGACCCGTGGTTGAAATTCTCCCTCCCGAGGCCTTCTGCGACACCACAATTAAGCGTGCAACTGTCGATGAGCCTCAGGATTACCTGTTCAAGGATTTGTTGCCATCTGGCAAGTTACAGATAGACATACAGACCTCCGAGCCTGTAGCCATGAGCCTGGTGGAGTGCCTGAAACTGGCTGCCAGAGAAACTCAAACCAGATCTGTTAACGATAAAGAAAAGCCTTCAGAACAGAAAACAACAATTGTGAAGTCCCAAATAATGACGCCTAAACAAAGCATGACAGTAGATTTGAAAACTGAAATTATGGTCTCAAATGAAGAAAAGAAACCTCTGGAAACCACACAAGAAGACATAACTGTTAAGGAAGAAGTGCAAAACCTCGGCTTTGTGGAAACAGATGGTTCGGTGGCCATCTTTGAGGAGGTAAAAATACAAAAAGACTCAGGAAAAAATGAACAGGTGAAACTTTGGCTTAGCAAGAAAACAGCAATGGATTTAAGGCCTTTGGTGGAGTCTGAGAGGTCACAGGGAGAGCTGGAGTTTGAAACGGGTCAGGAAGACTTAGGGACAGTGTGGTCTGCTGATCTATATATGGACGGAGGGTAAGTGCATGGGACGTTTCCTCTGCCTGCACTGCCCCTCACTTTTATGACCCTCCTTACATAAACGGCACGATTTTGGCAATGTTCCGTCTGACTGACAGGAGTTGCATTACATTATTCGTAACAGTCTGTGTTAGGGCTGATGGTGACTGTGGTTTTATGTCAAGTTGATATATATGTTGTGGATTTGTGTGCTCAGTGTCTTTTAAGTTTGTCTTGTGTCCTATGGTCAACAAGTCTTTTAAGAAATGGGTTGGGATATGCTACCATGAAATATATATATTATTATTTATTTTGTAATTTTTTTTACTAGCATTACTGTTAAATAATATTTACAAAATGTTACTGTTAATATTAGACAAAATAAATTTTGTTCCATATTATTTTTTGTCACATAGTAAAACTTTTATCTTTGTTATAAAATTATCTTAGTGTTATTTTAAAATATTTTTATTCATTAAAAGAAATAAAACTGTTTCCTTTCACAAAATATTAAGCAACACAAGTGATTTCAACACTGATTAAAAAAATAACAAGAAATGTTTCTTGAGTTTGTTCTATCACTTTATTAGAAAGATTTATGAAGGATCATGTGACACTGAAGACTGGAGTAATGATGCTGAAAATTAAGATTTCTCATCAGAGGATTAAACTACTTTTTATTAAGTTATTGATCGACATTTCACAACATTACGATTTTGTTTGCTACCATTTTAATAATCACTGTGTTTTTGAACATAGCTTTGGTGAGACTTTTTCATTTTTCAGAAACACTGAAAAATGTTACCAACACCAAGCTATAGAAGGGTATTATATATATGATGAGCATGATACACATGGTGTTGGTTTCTTTTGTAATAGCACAGGCTTTGATTTTGGGCTCTCTGTGGTTTTTCAAACAGAACTAACAGCAATTTCACAGCTTGTTTGTCTATTTTGCAACTGCTGCTGCAAGCTTGCAAAAAACATGTCGCACCAACTGTGGGCTAGCACTGCTGTTTGTAGCCCCTTGCTGGAAGTGATTGTGCCATTTCACATAATTGCATTTTAACTGGAAACCCTTTGCACGCTATAATAATATCCAAATTGGTAAGATACAACATTTTGATATCATGTTCTGGTGTCCTGTTTCTCACAGACCAGACGAATCCTCAATACCACCAATACCAAGAGATTTCCCACCCACACAAACGCTGGAATTACCTCAGACTGTCTTTCCACCAGAATCAACATTGTCAACATTAAAAGAAACTTCACCAACGGAAACAATTTCCCAATCTGCAAGCAAATTTGATCCTCCCTACCAAGACGAGAGTACACAGTCTCCACTGCCAGTGCCTTTACAGGAAGTCGGCCCTATTGCCATAAATCAAAATAGTTTTGCAGCCGCTCCACAGTGCGATGAAAAGCTAACCGCTTTATCACACATAACTACAGAAACAGCAGCTGCAATCACTGAAATATGCAAAGATAATACAGAAGAGACAAGTAGGATTAACTTGTCACCATTAGAGGGCAACATTACCAACTCTACATGTATAATCAACACTGAAATCGAAAAACAAAGCATCATCAAGGCATCAGAAAGCTTAATTGTAGACGCCTCAGAAAGACCACAAGATGTAAACATCAATGAGGACGTTTCTCCAAGAAGCTCAGTGGTTCCTTCGCCATTTCCCTCTCCTAAACTCGAAAGACACCTAAAGAAGTCAAAAAGCACAGATAGTTCAAGTGTAAAGAATGATGACCAGTCGGAGGAGAGCGTTCTGTTAGAAAAGATCCGTCAAATGGCAGAAGATGAAATGGCTAAACCAGCATCTCCTGCCCCACGTGCTAAAATACGCTTGATACCCTGCAAATCTGATTTTGAACTCCCTATAACTCCACCTCTACAACTCAAGTCCAGCACGAAACCGCCCATGGATGAGATACGGTTAAATTTAGATCAGACAAAAATCACAAATCCACCATCAGTGATTTTCCAGGAGCAAACAGACGAGGAGATTAATAACAGTCAGTCTCAGACTTCATCTGTGCCAATGGAGAGTTTTACGTTAGATGACAGACAGAAAGAGGAAAATGCTAATAATGCGGTTTTAGATGACAATGTCCTGTTAATCAAGCAAGAACCAAATGTCCAGCTGGAATGCGTGGCAGCTGAAAGGAAGCGCCAAGATACTCCAGCTGCTGAGCCCACAGAGAACGCAGAAACACAAGCTGAAACTGAGAACGAGGAACAACTAGATTTAAGTGTTGATAGGAGTAAAGAGGCTCAAATAGAGCCGGACAAACCAACATCTCCAGTGCCTGATGAATTGTAAGTTTGAGTGGTGTGTAAAGAGTACAATTCAGTTTTATTTTACCATGTTCTTTTGTTTGGAACTGGACGTCGTCAATGGTTTAAAGATTTTTTTATGTTTACTAATGAGTAATGTACTCACAACAAAGTTCTTTTTCATTCTTAATTTAGTTGTGAAAAGACGTTTGATGATGCCATTCATGCTTCTGAGCGATGTTAATATAATTACTACGTGTTTAGTTCAAAATTGACATCACAATAATTTATTCTGTTATTTCTCTTTTAAGTATATTGGTGCCTTTTTGTTCACAACGTCAAAAATATAGCAAGATATTGTGAAATATATAAATGTTTTCTGTTTAATAAGACAATGTCCATATCTATTTGTGATGGTAAGCAGTGTTTCTCAACAACGTTCCTGGAGGACAACCAGCACTGCATGTTTTGGATTTCTCCTTTGTCTGTCACAACCATTACAGGTCTTTCAGTCTATGATCTGATCTGAATCAGGTGTGTTTGGTTAAGGAGACATGTAAAATTTGCGGATCTGGTGGTTCTCCAGGAACGTGGTTGAGAAACACTTGTATAAAGCATAATTACTACAGTCTTCAGTGTCACTCGATCCTTCAGAAATAATTGATAAATGATGTTTGATGCTCAAGATACAAAATGTATTACATCACACATTAATAATCAACACATATTTTGGAAAGCAGTTAACATTTTTGTGAAAACTAAAAATATGCTGTAAGTATTCTTTGTTGAATATAGGAAGCATATATTTGATATCATTTTTAAAACCTTTTTCCTCACTTTTTTATTTAGTTTCATTTACCTCTCTGAATGAAAGTGTTAATTTCTTTTTTTTTTATCATTCTGACTACAAACCTTTGAATGGTATAGTGTAATAACATTGTGAATGTTTCAATAACATCCAAACAACACCAAACATATTGCATTTTTTTACTTTAACATAAGAATATGATGTTTAGAAAACAAATGAAGCAGAAGCAATGATAATAACTAAGGTTGCACAATATTGGAAAAGAAACTGTCAACCCGATGTTTTGTTTTATTGCAAAATCTATTTCAGTATGAACGTTTCACCAGATGACTTGAACAGCTATACTTCTATTTGGCAATAATTTATTATTTTAAAATGATTCTGTAATTTTGTTGGATCATTTATATGCATAAAATACAACAAACATATTACAAGCATACATAAATACAGCAGAACAAAGATACATAATGCATTATGGTCTTCTAGGAAATCTACCAGTATTTATTTACAGAAACTGAATAATCAAATAAAAAAAAACGATATATTGTCCAACCCTAGTAGGAATCGCATATTCAAAAATGTGTCAAAAAGTAAGTAAGGTTGAACAGTTACATGTTTCCTGTTCTTTTTATAGGTCTAGTCATCCTCAGGAAAAAGAGTCCTCTAATTTGACCCAGGAGTCTAAAGGGGTCGAGACACCATCTAAAAGCCCAGACAGTATGCAGGTCAATGGCCAGACCACCGTAGACTCGTCCCATGTCATCATGCCTCCAATGCGCAGTAAAAAGAAAATAATCCCACCACCAATGGACCTCACACTGGTAAAATCAATAGATGAGTCAAACAGAGAGGGCTCAGCAGTGCCTGCGTGGAGCGTGAGTGGGGTATTTGCCTTTTAGCTTCTTGTTATACTATAGACTATTGTTTTTCTAACCACGTCTTGTTGTTTTTCTAGTTTGCAAGTCCATTGCCCAGTCCTGGTCTGGTGACCTCCACTCAGTCTTTGCTGGAATGGTGTCAAGAGATTACAAAGAAGTACAGAGGTGTCAAAATCACAAACTTCAGCACATCTTGGCGTAACGGCCTGGCTTTCTGTGCCATCTTACATCACTTCCACCCTGAGATAATGTGAGTTTCTGATGTTTGCTTGTTATACTCAGCCTAATTTCAGATTATGTGCTGTAGCTTAAAAAAACTTGATTAACCCTCATAATGCTTTCAAAATCTGTGTACTGTTTTTCTGAATCATTGGGGAGATTTGAATGTTGCTATATTTTGACCATAAAAGATTGAGAAAGTGTTTAAAATTTCAAACGATTTGTCACCATATAACATTCACTTAAACTAACTTTAGCATTTTTAAAACTGCTAAATATATCACAAAATTATTGTTAATGTGATAATAGTATGTACAATATACATATTGCAGACATGTGTGATAAATTACATTTATTTTATGTATTGGTTGTGGATCAGATGTGGCCTTCCTATCTTTATCATTTACCTGTTTATTTTCATATCATTCATTTATTCATTTTCCTACGACTTAGTCCCTTATTTACTAGGGGTCACCACAGCGGAATGAACCGCCAACTATTCCAGCATATGTTTTACGCAGTGCATGCCCTTCCAGCTGCAACCAGTCAGACTTCCAGCTGGGACTCGAAGCAGTGACCGTTTTGCTGTAAGGTGACAGTGCTAACCACTGAGCCACCGCCTATTTTAATACCATTACATAAAGAATTTGACACATAGCTTATACAAAAAACAGCATTTGTTTTCTAGGGAAATGTTATATTGTACTAAACAACAATATCGCATATTTTCCAAGTATCGTGCAGCCTTAGTTAAAAGTAATATTTTAATAATTAATATTTTTTTTATATATTTTAAATAATAGTAAAAATGTATACACATTTTGATACTATATGTTATAATGTGTATGTTGTAAAAATGTTTGTGTATTTTTAATATCTAGAATGCCGGCCATCTAAAGCTTATGGACTGTAATATGAAAATAAAAACTTGATTAATTGAAGTAATAGAAATTATTCATAAGCTAAATAATCAAATCTCACAATTGCAGATATTAACACAGAAATAAATACTAGAGTGAATTTCTTCAATGATATAATATTAAATGTAATATTGTGATATGTGTGTGTATTATATATATTTATTATGTATATGTAAAACACATAAAAACAAAACTATACAAAACTTTTTTGTATAGATATTTAAATGTATATACAATTTGTATCATATACATACATATTTATATCTAAATATAAACATTTTCTCAAATATATGCATGCATGTGTGTATTTATATAATAAATATACACAACACACACACATATATTATGTCAAAAAATATGAAATTTAAAAAAGTATTTATAAAATAAATACTCAAATCTCACAAATGCAGATATTAACCATATTAACGCAGTTAAGTAAATACTATTGTAAATTTCTTCAGTGATATAATATTAAATGTAACATTATTTAATAACAGAAAAAATGACAATTAATCCAAGCATCTAAAATATATCATTCAAATGGATTTATGATTGTGTACTGACCATTCTCTTCCAGTAACTTTGACTCGTTGGAGCCTCACAACATAAAGCAAAACAACAAAACTGTAAGTCCGGCGTAAGCAAACATTCCACATGTAGACATTTTGTAACCATAAAAGCAATCTAAAACCTCACCATTTATGCTCCCTATATTTTTCCCCCTTAGGCTTTTGATGGTTTTGCTTCACTGGGCATCTCTCGTCTACTGGAGCCCTCAGACATGGTGCTTCTCTCTGTCCCGGACCGTCTCATCGTCATGACGTACCTCAGCCAAATCCGTGCCCACTTTACGGGACAGGAGCTGAGCGTCCTACAGATCGAGCAAAACAACAGTCAGTCCAGCTACACATTGGCCGGATCAAACCAGCGGCCCGATGTACAAGCGGCAGCCAAATTCTGTGTGGAGAGACTACAGGCTGGAGCTTTTAACAGTAAAGACTCAATGGCGGAGGAGGAAAGCGAAACTGTGGGGAAGTCAAACGGAGGACTTATTGCTCCGCCAAGGACTAAACGGACGGGAAAGTTGGATGGAGAAGAGACAGACGGAGGTGTGCAGACTCCTGTGGCTCCTCCACGACTGAATGCTGCTGCTTCCAGATCAGGGCTCGGACACTTACGAGATGCAGATCTGGTAAAGAAACGACGGTCGAGGATGAAGAGCGAGTCTATGGACGAGCCTGATTCAAAAGAGATGCTACATGAGGTAAAGCACACGTAATTGTCTGTTTTGCCACATTTATGATTTGATGCAGATTTTATTATTTTAGTTGTAGAGCACTATTAAAACAATGTAAGATTAATTTATTTACAGTTGAAGTCAAAATTATTAGCCCTCCTGTGATTTTCTTTTTCTTTTTCAACTATTTTCCAAATGGTGTTTAACAAAGGAAGGAATCTTTCACAGTATTTCCTATAATATTTCTTTTTCTGGAGAAAACCTTTTTTATTTCAGCTAAAATAAAAGCAGTTTTTATGTTTTTCAAAACATTTTAAGGTCACTATTATTAGTCTCCTTAAGCAATGTTTTTTCAACTGGCTACAGAACAAACCATCATATGACTTGCCTAATTACCCTAACTTGTCTAGTTAACCTAATTAACCTAGTTAAGCCTTTAAATTGCACTTTTTAAAAATGTCTAGTCAAATATCATGTACTGTCATCATGGCAAAGATAAAAGTAGTAATTAAATTAGTAGTAGAAATTAGTAATTAAAACTATTATGTTTAGAAATGTGTTGAAGAAAATCTTATTTCTATTAAACTGAAATTTTGGAAAGATTCAGAGGGGCTAATAATTCAAGAGGGCTAATAATTCTGTAAAGAACAATTATTTAATAATTCATAATTATTATGAATTATTTATGTTTATGATTTGTGACGCTGGATCTTCAAAGGGTCTTAAGGGTCTTTTTTTTAATTGAGATTTTTACATTATCTTGAATCTGAATAAATAAGATTTCTATCAATGTAGGGATAGTGGTTATTCCATCAACATATGGTATGGTGTTCACAGCGCCATGAGTTTGATTCCTGGGTCAAGGTCCTTTGTAAATCCTTCCTCTCGCTCTCTGCTCCCCATACTTTCTTGTCTATAATCTCCACTGTCATTTCCCATTAAAGGTGAAAACCCCCTAAAACATTATTATAAAAGCTAAATATTATTAACACTGCCTATAGTGGAACAAATTAACCCAAGTTCACCCCAAAAAAGTTTGTATTAATGTATTTGTCAATGTATTTGATGCTGGCAGCTCTTGACTCTTTGAATGAATGTGTTATTAGAAGTTTAGAATTAGTATTTGTTTGTAGAACATGCAATTTTTAATAATTCATTTACATGTAAATTTTGTAAAATATACATGTATATATGTAAAATTTGATTAGTAATATGCATAGCTAAGAACTTAAAGGGATAGTAAACACAACAATTGTGTCATTTACTCATCCTTTACTTGTTCCATACCAGTTTGAGTTTTTTTGTTCTGTTGAACACAAAAGAAGATATTTTGAAAAATGTTTAAACCTTATAAATGTTGACTTCCATAGCATTTGCTTTTCTTATAATGGTTACAAGACAGAGGAAAAACAGGAATAAAACAAGTAAAGGCTGAGCAAATGATGACAGAATTTACATTTTTGGGTGAACTATCCCTTTAAGTTCTTAGCTATACATATTACTAATCCAAAATGGCATGTTATACAAAACAATATATACTTCTAAACGTTTAATAACACAGAGTCAATAGCTGCCTGCATCAAATACACAAAATAATTAAGAGTCACTGTCAAGTTGACCTTCTGAACCAAACACTGATGCAAGTAAATGCCATTTCAGATGTTCAATCTAATAGTGTTGTTTTTTTTGTTTGTTTTTTGCTAACCTCTGACAGTCAGATAAAAGTGAACCAACAGTTGAAGGAACAAATGGCTCAGCAGCTGCTAGAGAAAATGCTGAAGCAGGTACTCTTTAATCATCTTCCCGAAGATTAAATTTGAGCATTTTACAATCTAATTTGCATTTTTTCCCAATTGAATGTGTGTTTGCAGAACCTCAGGATGCAAACCAAGATGCTAAATCAGCAGATTTTGAGACAATGGTCAGTATGTTTTCAATATTTGACAGAACTGTAAAGTAAACAATTTGGTCAATTTAAATATTTAGATTTTTTATTCATATAGTGATCATCAAACTTCTTAAAATTTGGGCTGGGTTAACAAAACATTTTTATGATGTTTTTTACTAATTTAAAGGTGTAGATCGCACAAATAATACAATTTTGTCATAATTTACACTTCCTCAAATGGTTACAAGCCTGTTTACATTTCTTTCTTCTGTTGAACACACAAAAATGTTGGAAACCATAAAGGGCTGCACAATATATCATTTCAGCATCGATATCGCAATGTTTTCAAAAACATTCAGGCATAAGAAATTGTACCGTTTGCAACTTTAAATAACAATTCATTTTATTGAATTATTTTAATTTAAATTTTTCAATTACTGTACCAGCATACTGTTAGACTCGGAAAATGATAAAACACTGTTTATTGTATATTTTTCTTTATTGTATTTGTCTATACTTGTAGATTGTTTATTAGACTATATGCAGATGCACTCCCCTACAGAATCATCCCAATCAATCTACCATTATAAATAATTTCCAAATAGAGATATTAAGTCATCTGGTGAAACTGTATTCATGTCGCAATATAGATATATAGAGATATAGAGATATGTATATCGCAGAATAAGAAAATATCGAAATGATTTTTCCAATATCGTGCAGCCCTAAAACCATAGTATATTTTTGCCTACTATGGATACCAATGACGACCAATTTCTGCATTCTTAGACAGAAAAACAACATTTATAAAGGTTTGAAACCACTGGAGGGTGGGTCATTTTTGGATGAACTATCCATTTAGTAATAAAACTAATAGAGTGGGGAAAAAGTATTGAACATGTCACCATTCTTCTCAGAAAACATATTTCTAAAGGTGCAATTGACTTGATTTTCACTGGATGTTGGTAACAATTAAAGAAATCCACATATGCAAAGAAAACAAATTTAATTAGTATACCACTTAAGTTGTGTAATAACATAAAATGACTCAAGAAAAAAAGTATTGTACACATGAAGAAAGGGAGGTGTAGAAAGGCAGTGAAAGCCCAGACAGCAGCTGAAATCTCTCAGTAGTTCTTCAGCAAACCTCTGCCCTTCGCCATTGTAAATGAATATGAGCTGCTTCAGACCAACATCTACATTACCAGGATGATGAAGAGGAAACCAGGGTGGACATTTCAGCAAGACAATGATCCAAAACACAGCCAGGGAAACTCTCAAATGCTTTCAGGGAACAAAATAAAGCTGGTTGAATGGCCCAGCGAATTACCTGACTTGAATCCAATATAAAATACACATTAAAGATCAGATTTGATAGACGAGACCCACAGAAACATCAAGATTTTTACACTCTGTTTAAGTCTGTGAAAAACTCACACCTGAGCAATTCATGTGACTTCATTCTCCATTTTTAAGCTGCCTTCACCAAAAAAGCCTTTTATATAAAGCATTAATTACATTTCAATAGCTCAGTACTTTCTCCTTGTGTCATTCCATTGTTATTACACAGAACTAATTTTTCTGATTTTTTTTGTTTTGTTTTATTTTTATGTTTGTATTGTTTTTTGTTTTTTTTACCAAAATCTGGTTCAATTCCATGTCAACAGCTCCTTTAGAAATATTATTCCCAGGAAAAAACATGACTTGTGCACTACTTATTTTCCTCACTGTATGTCCTATTTTGTATTTTGTCACATCTTCTGTCACAAGATGATTTTCGTGAATCCGGTGCTCAAATCACTCTCACCATCTCATGTTTAATTAGCCTGTTTTATAAGTCTTTGAGTTAATTCTGGCCTGTCCTTTCCTCTCCATCGTCTCTGTTTGTCCTCGTCTGTTGCTGCTTTATGAATGTTGGTGTACTCTTCTCTATATCTGTCTCGATCCATCTTTTTTCGCTCTCATCTTCTCTCTCTATCTCTCTCTCTCTGTATCTGTATTGCTCTGTTGTCTGGTTTTATGTGTGTCTCCCTGTGGTCCTTTCTGGCCAGTGTCTGCAGGACACCAATCAGTATGTATTGAGTGAACTTCAGGCCCTGGAAACTGAACAGAAGCACATAGACAGCAGAGCGGCGGTGGTGGAGAAACGCCTGCGAAGACTCATGGAGTCGGGTACGAAAAACACTCATGTGAGAAACACAGCTGAAATGCTATAAGAATGGACTTATTCTCAGATTTCTTCCATTCCGTTATTATAAGCTCTTAAAAACCTAATAATCAAATCTTAGTTTAAACAGTTTAATGAGAAGACGCAGTATAAGCTAATAGCTATATATTAACAATGTGAATATAAGCCAGTGTGTTTTTTAGTTGACAATAATAAAATGTATGCAAATAAAAGAATACATTACATAAAGTAAACAGAAAAAAAAGAGCAAACAGATAAAATTGTGTTGTTTCAGCTCATTTTAAATAAGTAGTTTGAACAACCAGCAAACATATTTCCTAAGTGTACAAAGCATACATGTAGACTTTTTGGAGAGAAGTTGTCTTCTTATTCTGTTAACAACAAAATGGATGCAAACTCTACTACCCTATTCCTAATGTGGTTTTAAGTTTGGACAACAGACACTGCAGCTTTTAACTGATAACATAGGCTCAAATATCAAAAATAACATTATAATCTAATTATGCAAGTGCATGTAAACTTGCTATGTTTTAGCTCTATTCTTGTTGTTTTGAAGGGAATCCCTTATGAAAATTTACCATAATTTTATTTTAATAAAAAGTGTAGTAACCATGTTTTTTGACACATTGGCGGTTTCATTTGTATGACCACAGTTTTACAATGAATACCATGGCTAAAGTATGGTGTTGCAAATCTTTGGTTGATTTGTGATTACCATTGTCGCTGTAGTTAGACCATGGTAACAAGTCAATCTGGGTTTTACAACACCAACTATAGTTTAACCATGATACTGTGGTGAAACTGTGTACAAATGTAAGTCGAGCTGTCAAAAAAAAAAACATGATTAATACACTTTTACTCAAACAAAAAAAAAATTAACATGGTTAATTTTTGTAAGGGATGTCCAGCTCAAGACTTTCTTAAAAGTCAATAATGGCATTTAGATGATTATATTTAATATGTGTCCGCTATTGTGGTGGTGCTATTGTGATAACTGTTTCATTTGACAGAGTTTGCACACACAAGTTTATCATTTTGATCAAAGTAATTTCAGACTTGCTGCGTCAGAAACTAAACAGAACGCTCCACAGCGCCTCCCAACCCCTATAGTTATAACTGCATGTTTTTGTTTGCAAACTCCATTTACAGCCAGCAAAGTGACATTGCGAAATTCGAATAGTGTTTTCATTTTTCGATTATGTACTGCACACCCATAATATGGCATGACTCATTTTCTGTCTAACAGGGAGTGATAAAGATGAAGAGGAGAAGCTGATTCAGGAGTGGTTTACTCTGGTGAACAAGAAGAATGCTTTGATAAGGAGACAGGACCATCTGGAGCTGCTGTATGTTTTCATTATCTTGTTTTCCGCAGTCATTTATAAGACACAGTCTGTTCACACATCTACTGTATGTATTAATATTAATGATCTTTGCAGGCAAGAAGAGCAGGATTTAGAAAGAAGGTTCGAGCTGCTGAACCGAGAGCTCAGAGCCATGATGGCTATTGAAGGTGAGCTGAGTCACTTTAAGTGAAACGCTACTCTAATATGATAAGCTGATAATTATAGAGTAAAAATTAATTGATAATTAAAGTTGGACGAAATAATTGATGACCGACCATTGATTTATTAGATAAATAATATACCAGAGGTATATTATGATGATGTGATCACAACATGAAGAAGAGTGGCAGCTACACCTCAGGTGTGCACTATTTTCTTAATGGATCAGAGTTTATTGGAGCATTATTCCGCATATACTATGATTACCACTAAGGTTACCGCCACGTTCAAATACTGTATTTCAAGACATTGGTCAGGTTTTTACAATAGTATCTGGATGCAGCCTTTATCTCTCAGCAATGCAATGTCAGACACAATGCACTCAATGGAGCTAGTGATGTCACTGTGAGGGGTAGGGTTAGGTGAGCCCATAAAAAGAGCATTGCATGCAGCTCAAATTGCATCTGCACCAGATCTGCATCCAGACCCCTCTCGGTTTTTTCCTCACATCCCATTCAAAGCCTTTAGTTTTTTTTCTGATTTGATTTTTGACCGTTGTAGGCTCTGAAATAACTGTAATCATATGGAACTGTAATGTGGTTCAAACCCTGCCTGAAAACAATTTCACACCATGGAATGTTCACCAGCCAATTAGCATCAAGGATTCAAAAATATAGTCTATTATTATGTAATATTAATCAATAATTATTTATTAGTCATAGCTGATAAGTGATCAAAATGCTCATTTTAAAGTTTAAAGTGTATTACTTGGTCTAAATTAATACAAATAAAACATTTTTAAAAATGAAACTCTGCAAGATCATTTAGACAGAAAACATTACTATTCACTGTATGAAAACAATTGATAAAGTCTGTGTGAAATTTACAATGTTTTATATTGCTGCTGCATTGTTATTCTTTTTATACATATATTACAATATTCTTAACCATGCCCTCTTACTTTTAGTTTGCTTAAAAAGGAATGAGGCGCAAAAAGAAAGCCCCGTCCCTACTCAATATTTTGTTTCAGTTGGAAGTACGTCAGCATACTGAAATAACTACATAATGCTTTTATGATCCTTTACCAAAACATGGGCACCACTTTAGTGGTCAGATTTGACTGACATTATCGCTCACATTTCATCCATCAGACTGGCAGAAAACTCAGGCCCAGCAGCACAGAGAACAGCTGCTGCTTCAGGAACTGGTGTCACTGGTCAACAAGCGGGACGAGCTGGTCAGAGACATGGATGCCAAAGAGAGAGGGTGAGTCTCTGTTTCATAAAATGAGATCACGACTTTACATTTCACATGCATTAAATGTATTTTGTTTATGCAGGGCTTTGGAGGAGGACGAGAGACTGGCGAGAGGTCTGGAGGCCAGACAGAAGAAATTTAGCAATAAGGAAAAGTGTGTTCTTCAATAATAATAATTTAAAGAAAACTTGAGTTTATATGGACACTGTGGCGACTGCAGCAGGACATTAGTGTGCCTTGTTATAACTTCCTCACAACATCTTTAAGATCTCAGTGGGATATAAAACACGTCCAGACGTTTTTCCCTAAAAGTTTGCACAATTTTGACGTTTTTTTTCCCCCCAGGCTGCACTGATGTAGAGTTTGGTATTTAAAGCAATATTACTTTAATATTGAACAATAAACAATTTTCACACATCCGAATAGTCAAGGATAAACTGAACACCATACATTAAAGGAAGAAAACAAGAAAAAACCCTACACAACGCTCTAGATCACAAGAAATCCTATATTGATTAAGAGCCATTTTTTTGCTGAACTGAAGAAAATATTCCTTAGTGAATAATAGATTTCTTGCAAACTACAGCATTGAGCAGGGTTTTCTCTGCTTGGTTATGTTTTATCGTGAATGTAATATTTTTTCACAGACAGGAATAAGTTTGACTGTCATTTAGTGTATGGAAAAACAAAGAAACTTGCGCCAAAGTTTGCTGGTTTTACATTATTTATTGAAGTGTGTTGTTTCCTGGTATGACAAAATGTGTCTGTTGGGCTGTTGTCTTGCATTACTTGCAAAATGTGTTTTGAGACGGTATGTGTCTCCAAGTGAATGTATTCATAAAAGGATTTGCATTGCAGTGCCTTTAGAGGTTTATTACCTTTCCAAAAGGGGCTTTTTATATACAGTCAAGCCATTCTGTATTTCTTCTGTTTTAATTCTCGAAAAGCTCATTCACAATAATAATGAAACAAATATTTATGGATTGTTTTATAGATATACAAAAAAGTATTTTGTCAGACTGTACACTTTTTTTGATATGTAATTGTGTTATTCATTCCTATTTTAAGATTTAGGGTGTTTTATTCAATAAAGGTTGATGCTGTTTGAATTAACGTTGAATATACTTAAATCAGTGTTAACATTTGTTGTATGTATTTAATAGTGTTAATATTTAA
Organism: Danio choprae; assembly: GCA_903798125.1. Taxonomy (NCBI): domain Eukaryota; kingdom Metazoa; phylum Chordata; class Actinopteri; order Cypriniformes; family Danionidae; genus Danio; species Danio choprae. Next base: position 1,311,676 of record CAIGQW010034901.1, read on the forward strand.
ATAGTCCAAAATAATTTAATTCTTTTAAAATAATATTTACTTAGTTTAATTTCCTGTCTATAACCACTGATATAATTCATTTAGATAGATAGATAGACAGATAGATAGATAGATAGATAGATAGATAGATAGATAGATAGATAGATAGATAGATAGATAGATAGATAGATAGATAGATAGATAGAAATATTTAATCATTACACAATTTCAAAGCATCAAATATGATATATATATTCAACATATTAACATTATCTATTCTACACATGAATTATTCTATGATATATCTTCTTCAGTGCCGCAATTTTGTATCGATATCTGATTTATCTCTCTGAAAAAAACTCTTCTGATGAAGCTACAATCAAATAGTTTTGCTAAATTACTCTATAGAGCAAGATATGACATCAGTATAAATTTGGTTTATATATGTGACTTTTTAAACCTGTTGTAACTTGTATAAGAAATTTGCTTAGAATTTTATACTTTTAAGACTATAATATGAACAAAATATAAACACAAAACCAATCCCGAATAAAAGACCAAAAATATAAATAACAGAATTCAATAGTAATGACGTAGGCTACCACAATGGGACATTTATTCTGTAGGCCAGTTAGCGAAAAAATAAAATTCAAAGCTAATTTCTTATACAACAACATTAAAGTACACAAGTATCATAAATGGTGCAAATAGAATAGGTTTTTCAGGGGAGGGGAGTCAGATTTCGATACAACACTGGTTACATTAGTCACAATTAAGATGGGAACTTTAATCTTGTGTTGTTTTGTTATGTTTTAGTTTACCTTTGAAACTACAGAGACATCCAGCAATGCCTTGGAAAGCACCTACAACTCCTCAGCATCGCGGCCATTTGTTTTGCAGGGAAAACACCGCACAGACATACAGTTTATCCTTGTATACCTCAGCTAATCGATTAAACACATTTCATAAACACTAAGAAAAAGCAAACATTATTTATATGGCTATATGTGCACCCTATGTAGAACATTTCTGATGCGTGGATCCCACCGGCAGGCGGCAGAAGCGGGTCAGAATAGCGGTGCCTCATCATCGTCACTGCCGCACCTGCGCGGCTCGAGGAAACCACAGAGAGAAGAGGCGTTAAGACACACTGGATTGCTCTTACGAGGAGATCTGGAAACGATCCATAAAGAGGCTCATCAAAAACGCAATCCTCCTTTTATTGCTGCTATTCCAGGCTAAATACCGGCTCAGAGTCTGCGGTCGGCCGGTAAACAGTAGGCGACCCAGAGCGCTTCTACCAGCTGGACAAACAATAACAAGCCCTTTGCTGTCACATCATGAACCCTGAATAGTAAGTCGTGTTACCCTGACATACATCAACATTTATGACCGTCTAATGACTTCAGCCAGATTCCCTGGGCAGATGTTGATCAATATACAATAATTAAATAAACAACAGTAAATAATGTGTTACGACTTGGCATGGCTGCAACAAATAGGATTCAAATGTTGTTTTAAATATATATTTACCTGCGTATATATTTTTATTACTGGATTTATTAGGTATGGGTTTATTCTGGAAGTAATCTAATTACTTCGAAAATTCAGATTACAACAGCGTCATTAATAAACGATGTCAATATTTTCTTCAGAAAATGGCAATTCAGAATAACACTTTCTTTCAGTTGTGGCGGGGTGCTTTTGTTTTTTTGTTTATTTTTATTTATTTGACAAATTATTGGTTTCTTAACTTGCCTCTTCTATTGATAATTAATTCATTCATTTTCCTTCGGCTTAGTCCCTTATCAGGGGTCGCCACAGCGGAATGAGCCGCCAACTATTCCAGCATATATTTTCTGCAGTGGATGCCCTTCCAGCCGCAACCTGTTACTGGGAAATCTATTGATTATGTGTTGTCTAATTATTATAATCATCTTTAGTGGGAGGTTAATAATGTGAATACTTAATACTGTGTTTCATACATATTTTCCCAGTGACTACTTATTCAAGCTTCTTCTGATTGGAGATTCTGGAGTTGGAAAATCCTGCATTTTGTTGCGTTTTGCTGTAAGTATTTTAACAGTATTTTTGTAAACCATTTTTGTATTCTTGAATGACAATTAACTTTTTTCTTCTTCTTCTTCTTCTTTTCTAGGACGACACCTACACGGAGAGTTTCATCAGCACCATTGGAGTGGATTTCAAGATCCGAACCATTGAGTTGGATGGAAAAACTATTAAACTGCAAATAGTGTGTTTTTAGATTTTAAAGATTCAACTTAAGTATGCTTTTCATTGTGAAACCCCAGATGAATTCATTCTTGTCCATATTTACAGTGGGACACGGCTGGACAGGAGAGATTCCGCACAATTACATCCAGCTACTACAGAGGCGCTCATGGGATCATTGTGGTTTATGATGTTACCGATCAGGTTTGTGAGAGTTTTGATGAGTTTTGAGTCATTTCCTCTTTTTTTGTATGCATATTTGATTGAAACTGCCTCTTGAACACAAGAAACTTGGGTGAGACTTTATTTAGTTCAATTGGAAGTGATTGGAATGTTGTCATTTGCTATTGGTAGATCTCATATCTGTGATGGGTTGCCTTGCCTTTGCACCAGTAAACGCATCATTAGAAATCATTCATAATCATCATTGAATATTGTCAGAGAACTTTTATTGTGGTGTTTCTTTCAGGAATCCTACAACAATGTGAAACAGTGGCTAAAGGAAATCGATCGCTATGCGAGTGAAAATGTCAACAAACTGCTTGTTGGAAATAAGTGTGACCTGACTACAAAAAAGGTTGTGGACTACACTACAGCTAAGGTTGGTTGGTAGGGAAATAGACTGGGTAATTGCTTAATTATTCCAAATTCTGTCATCATTTACTTATAATAATCTCATTCCAAACCCTTTAGACTTTTGTTCATCAAAAACCAAAGACTTTTACTCAAATGTGAGGGTTTTCTGTTTCTTAAACTATGTGAATAGAGGGGTTTCATCCAGATCTTCTGAGGGGACATAACTGCTTTCTGAACAGATTTAATTTAAATTTTATATTCACTAATAAACTTTGATCAGCAAACGTTGTTCACAGGATTCATGCCTGATTGTTGAACTGCAAGAACCAATGAGGTTCATTCTTCTGTGTCACATGGCACATTTGAGCTTTCTCAAAAAACAGTCATGTTTCAAAGTTCATTCAGTTTATCATCAAACTATATATGAAAGTTTACATGTGAATAAACACCTTAATTCATCTGTTCTTCACATTAAGCGATGCTTCTCTTTAGAAGTCTGCAATTAACCACTTGATTCATGTAGATTTTATTTTTTTACTTTTAAAGAAGTAAAAAAGGCACTTTTTTTATGAAAATGGGCTCATTTTACAAATCTCCTGGAGTTTTACCATTTTTAATCTATTTAGTTGATCTCTGGGTTTGGTGGGAGCACAAGCTTAGCTTAGCTTAGCATAAATGATTGAATCGGATTATTCATTCATTCATTTTCATTTCGGCTTAGTCCCTTTATTAATCTGGGGTCGCCACAGCGGAATGAATCGCCAACTTATCCAGCATATGTTCTACGCAGCGGATGCCCTTCCAGCTGCAACCCATCTCTGGGAAACATCCATACACACCCATTCACACTCATACACTACAGACAATTTAGCTTACCCAATTCACCTATACCGCATGTCTTTGGACTTGTGGGGGAAACCGGAGCACCCGGAGGAAACCCACGCCAACACAGGGAGAACATGCAAACTCCACACAGAAACGCCAGCTGACCCAGCCGAGGCTCGAACCAGCGACCTTCTTGCTGTGAGGCGAACGTGCTATCCACTGCGCCACTGTGAGGCCCTGAATCGGATTAGTTATTAGTAATAATTTTACCATTTAAAGCTTTGCTTCAATGATGAACAGACTTTGCTGCTATACCATGGCTGCAGTCGGCACAATGATATTAGGCACAGCCTGAAAATAGTAGTCCCCAACTAGGTAACAGCAATGCATAATATCATCACGCCTGCTCCAGCCATTGTACAGCAGCAAAATTCCTTGATTATTACCTTGATTTATTATCAAAATGAGCCTATTTCCAAAAATGTATTTTAAATAAAGTTTTAAAGGGTCAGTCTTTTAAGTAAACAGACTTTCAATGGCAAGAATATTTCAGGCTTGTGTTTCAAATATGAACAAAAATCTGGAAGAAGGAAGCAAGTGATGACAGAACGTTCTTTTAAGGGTGAAGTGTGTCATGTTCATGCAAAAGAATTTGATGTAATTTCTTCTCTCTCCACAGGAATTCGCTGACTCTCTTGGCATCCCTTTCCTTGAGACAAGTGCCAAAAATGCCACAAACGTGGAGCAGGCCTTCATGACCATGGCAGAGGAGATAAAGAAGCGCATGAGACCAGGAGCTGCAGGGGGCTCCGAAAAACCTGACCTTAAAATCGAAAGCACCCCGGTGCAACAGTCAGGTGGCGGCTGCTGTTAGACAACTGTTGTTTTCTCAGGGAGAGTGTGAGGAGCAGGACGGGACACCAGGGAGGATTGTGTAGAGGTGGCCAATCTGGATATCAATGACTTTCTCCTACATGGTGCTCAATAAAGTCAGAATACATTACCGTTGTTTAACATTCATGGCTCTTCCTCCTGCTTTTTTTTGTGTTGTGTTTGAAAGTAAGATTAAAGCACAGGCACACACTCGTTCAGGTACTTGCCTGATTAATGAAGGTGATAATGTCCAGACCGCTGTCTTAATAGCCGCTAATATTCATCCATCTGTATCAATATTCATGATTTATGAACCGGGATGTGCAACTCGCTGAAGTGGTGCCTTCTCTTGTTCATGCTTTTATGAAGATCAAGTGATCAGCATGGTGAAGCAGTGACTCTCCAGCGTGTTCATGTGGGGTTTGTCTGTGGTTCTGTGATATTAAACAACATTGTTTTGTGTGCGTTCATTAGCTTTTCTTTATTATATTTTATGTGTGTGTGTTACTGGGGCTGTATTTATTGTTTTGCATTAAGGTTTCTTACAGGTATAGTTTACTTAAAGCTAAAATATAATTGATGACTGTGCTTCCACCTGCTAACAATGTGTATTTAGTGATCTGATCACAAGGGGTAAGTTAAGATGTTACTGTTTCCACCTGGTATTAACATACTTTAAAAGACGTCTCCTTTGACTTGTTTTTTGCCGAGACCCTTTTATTTCACCATACTCCTTTGCAGGAGCGTTCAGTGTGTGGCACTATTGAATAAAACAGGCAAATGACAGTCGTGGAAAATTATATCTTCAGTTTTTTTTTTAAATTGTTTAGGAATTTTGAATGCCAAATACTTTGCTGCATCAATAAAGGAGACATCAGCTTGAGTCTGCTTTCTGCTCTTAAACCATGGTACTTTTACTGCAGTTCATATCAGCTGATTCTCCACCTTTATCTCCTTTTTTAGTAAGTAGTGGAAAGTTTCTATCATATGCATATAGATTATTAGTCAAGTGAAAACACTTATACAACATTTTTCTTGATTGTTAATGCATCATTGTTCTTTTAGATGTTTTTACCCTCTGGGTAACAGAAATAGCATCATGGTTTAGTGTATATAATTAAGTACATATGACTGATCATGAATCTTAAATCTGGGTGAAAGGTTAACTATAGAAATGCAGTGCTCATATATGAGTACACCCCCCACAAATCTCATTTCAATTTTCTATAGGATGCTTTACAATATTATATTTGTGCATATACATTAGTCAGTACTGAAGCCAAATCTAGAGCTAATCTAACCAAATAACTTACAATAATGGTTCAAAAATTAGTATCCCAAATGTATATGTTAGGGAAAAATATTAAATAAAATTTTCAAAAATAGCAAAAATCAAGAGAGTTGTCATGAACTTAAATGTATTATCTTTCCATTTCTAATGATGTTCTGTGACTAAAATATTATTTTAATAAATATATCTGTTTAATAAATCTGTTTTGTTCAAATGCACCAATATATATTACCCATATTCACTGAGAAATCGATAAAAATAATCATTTTCAAAATGGGGTGTACTCATATATGCTGAGCACTATATACAAATTATCCATGTTAATTTAGTAATAGTTTTAACTATAACAGTAACATTTGAAGTGGGTTTAACCTTGTCATCAAAGTTATCCTAAAACCAAAATGTTAACTGAACAATACCACTATTTTTACAGTAACAATACTAATATTTATTATTTATTTGCTATTTATTGATTGTACAATAACAGTATTATTTTATTCACTTTGAATATTGTCTAGGCTATGCATGGCATGTAGGACATGAGATTTCTTTTATGTGGTTCTTAACCTTTTTGACTTTTAAAGCACTGAAGACATTTATCTCAAGGCAATGGAGCTTTTATTTTTATTTAGAAGATTTAAACTTGTTTAGGTAATTTAACTATTAACTGGATTTAAATATTTTCCTTTCTCCTTTAAATTTGAATAGCAATTAGCTTTGTATACTTGTTTACATATGGCCTACCTAAAGAAAAATAGTAAAAACTTACTTTTTACATAGTTTTTGATAAATTAACTAGACTATTTTCAGAAAAATTTAAAAGTAGGCCTACACAGAAACTACCGTTCAAATAAAGAGCACTTTAGCATAAAGAGCACTAGGATTATTCCAATGCTCTTCAAACAGCTGTTCACACTTAGTTCATTGTGATGTTTTCAGTATGGTCTGAAGAGCGATTTAACACAAAAACACCTAAAGCCATCAATTCACACGGCGATTTGAGGTTCAAGCCACTCCCACTGTCCCACAGCAGTTTGCTCATAAATACCATTCTACATCAGAACAAGCAGCAGACAACTGTACTGTTCAAATAACAAGGGTGGAAAGTGGGTCCAAAACCACGCAGAAAGGAAAACAAAGATCCAGAGGAACAAGGTTGGTATGCGCGTATGTAAGTTTTGCTTCTGTTAAACAAACAAGACATTCGGATTTTGTTGTCGTCTGCTTGATTTAAAGGGACAGTTCACTCAAAAACAAATTTTGCTGTAAACATTTCCTTACCCTCGAGTCGCTGGTAATCGAAGTGGTAATCGTTTAATGCATTAACACTTTTTGAAAACACCTTTTTAATGGAGCACTGCTCTTGATTTTATGGACAAATGAAAAAATAAAATATAAAAATATAATATAAATATATATAAATTCATTAGTGAAAAGGTTAGCAGCTACCAGCCCTTTAATAGTCAAATTAATTTGTGCAAAAAACTGAACATTGAAACTAAAAGTTACATTTATTTATACTGTTAATCGAACGCAATCTTGTAAATGTGTTTTTTTGCATGGTCCAATTGTGTTACTTAATTGTTACTTCATTGCAAGATCAAAGGCACCTACACTTGAAATTGCCTGAGCTAAGCATTTTCACTTTACTTTGACCATTGACCAACAATGTGTTTATTTTAGACTCAATGCTGGCAAATCAAAAACTGAACAAAGTGACGAAGAATCTTTTGATAGCAGGACAACAATCTTTTAGTGACCAGAAGCAACAAAACAAGAGCCATAAAAATGTTCCCCTGCCCCCAATGTGGAAGGAGCTTTACACAAAGAGAAAACCTGAAGATTCACATGAGGATTCACACTGGAGAAAAGCCATTTGAGTGTCAACTGTGCGACAAGAGCTTCTCAGATCCCAGAAACCTCAGAGATCACCAGCTCTCTCATTCTGGTGTGAGAGCTTTTGGCTGCGATCTCTGTGGGAAACAATTCATGCTTTCTTCACACCTGAAAAGACACATGAGGATCCACACAAACGATAAGCCTTACCTGTGCTCGATTTGCGGGCAGAGTTATTCACGCATGGACCATTTTAAAGAGCACCAGAAACTGCATGCCAATGTGCGAGCACATGTGTGCCTCGAGTGTGGAAACTCCTTTAATTTAGCCAGTCATTTGAGAGACCACCAAAAACGTCATACTGGAGAGAAACCTTATAAGTGTTCACACTGTGGAAAAAGCTTCTCTCAGTCAGGATCTATGAGAAAACACGAGAGAATTCACACAGGATTGAAGCCTTACATCTGTTCTTCGTGTGGGAAAGCCTTCACCCAGTCGAGTGCTCAACTGAAACATGTAAAAAAGCATTGCCCTATGTTGTCGCAGGGATAAATACAGTAATAATAAAAAATGCAGTTCTTTTAACTTATAGGTAAAGTCAAATGTTGCAGTGAAGTGTGGGTGCTTTTCAATTGGTTTGGTACTGAAGAAGATTTCACACTTCAATAAAGTGTGAAGTTAACACATATATTAAATGTGAACGTAGTCATGTGTGTGTAACATCTTATCACATGTTACTTGTATCTATAACAGGACAATGTGTAGAATGTGAACACAAGCAAGGGGCCTGCAGGAGAGTCTGTAATATGTAATCAAGTTAAAGGAACAGTTTGCTCTTTTTGGAAATAGGCTCATTTTTCAAGTTTACCATTTTTGTCTGGAGGGAATATCTTGACTAGTATGCCAGAATGAGAGTAAAGTTCATCTTCTCGCATGTAAACCTCAAGACCTGAGAGTGGTTTCTCACAGAAGTTGCATACATATTAACTGCATATATGACAATTGGCAATATAAAGTTTAATTCAATATTTTTTCCCAGTCCCGAGTGCTAATTTTGTATTAACATTAACAAGCCTGTATATCTGTATCACACTATTAAATTAGTTAATATTATTATTATTATTGGCAGCACAGTGGCGCAGTGGGTAACACAATCGCCTCACAGCAAGAAGGTCGCTGGTTTGAGCCTCGGCTAGGTCAGTTGGCGTTTCTGTGTGGAGTTTGCATGTTCTTCCCATGTTTGCGTGGATTTTCTCCTGGTGCTCCGGTTTCCCCCACAATTCCAAAGATATGCGGTATAGGTGAATTGCGTAAGGTAAATTGACCGTAGTGTATGAGTGTGTATGGATGTTTCCCAAGTGATGGGTTGCAGCAAAACATATGCTGGATAAGTTGGCGGTTCATTCCGCTGTGGCGACCCCAGATTAATAAAGGGACTAAGCCGAAAAGAAAATGAATGAATGAATGAATTTTACATTATAAGTGTGGAGTATGCCTCCATACTGTGGAGAACCATTTACAATGATTTACAAAAATCATTTTTGTGTTTTGTTTTCACTGGTGAGCAGAGGACACTATAGTTCATGTAGCTGAGGATAGCAAAATAAAGTCAGCTGTGACATATAACTAAAATGATCTTCTATCCTTACAGTACTGCTAACAACAGCAACTGAAAACGCTGCTACAGCGAGTCTGGGAAAATATTAGGTATTATTATCATACTAACATTTGTCTGAATTAAATTTGGTTGATTGTAATTCATTATATACTGTACCTTGCTATCAAATTTATCTGACATTATCAAGATGAGTTTGAATTTGGTAGTTTTTGTCATTTATTACCATTCTCTTAAAACAATACTTCACTGAAAAATCTATCAACAGACTTACATAGATAACCTATCTTTCATAGATAAGCAGTAAGGTAGAATTGTTACATTGGTAATAAAAAAGCAATTAATACATAACAATTCTTACTTACTGCTGTAGCCCTTTTATGATTCAAGATCTGAAGCGTTTTTTTGTGATATGCATAGTATGGAAGTCGGTTCGCTGCACAATGAAATTAATAATTTGCTGTCCACACTGAATATCAAGGAAGGTTTAAGGTATAAATCTATTTTTTATCAATTTAACAAAATGGGCAATTAAAGAACATGTACATCTATATAACCATGCATTCATTCATTTTCTTTTCGGCTTAGTCCCTTTATTAATCTGGGGTCGCCACAGCGGAATGAACCGCCAACTTATCCAGCATATGTTTTATGCAGCGGATGCCCTTCCAGCCGCAACCCATCACTGGGAAACCCTATATAACCAGGTATATATAATTAGACATGTATCTTACTAGTATGTGTGTCTTATGAGGCCTGAAGAAATGGGTGATATGAAAGGTAACAACTTTACGGTTCCAACAAGATATAAACCATATGAGGAAATACAGTCATGAATACGTGAACATTCTATAGTATAAGAAAAGGAGGAAGGGGCTTCAATTTGGGGTCTCAAATGAGTAGGATATATGAAAAGCATGTTAGACAGGACATAGATGTACTGGTCCAGGTGTCTGTGAGCCTCTTCTCTGTGTGGGGGGTGGAGGTCTCAATTTGGTGTTGAGGTCATGCATGGGGCAGGGTGTCCTGCAGTGGTAATGAGACTAAAATTAGGCCTAAGTGTAGAATTAAGATGAGAGGTTTCTGTAGATTAGTGCCACATCAGGCACATTACTATCAAAAAATGTAATTCAATTCTGATAACTGCGAAACTGGGTTCTTAAAAAGACGATTTTTGTCATTAGTAGAAGTGAAATCCAGTAAGAATAAAAATAAAAGCAAAGACCTATATGCGGTGTCTTTTAAAATAATCATCAAAAAGCGGTTCTTGATTGTTTAGTTTATGAAATCCAAACTGCAGCAGATGGCACTAAACTCATGCCAATGATGAGAATGAATCACGTGGGCCACTAACAGACTTGGCGTTGGCGCCTCACAGAAATCACTAGAACATAGAAGAGAGAACAAATTCCTCTACTATGAAGTTTAATTTAACAGTCTGAGGGAATCAAATAAATGTGATACATGTTTGTGTAGTCATCGGTGAGCATGTATATCAAATGTATGTGTGTGTATTTAGAATGTTTACTCGTTGCTACAATAAAAAAATTAGTTTATTTGGGTTTTATCTGAGGGTGAACTGTATAAATGTGTCCGTGTTCGCTGCAAAATTGTAATTTTGGGCTGTGATGCGGCCCCTGTTGGCGATTAACAGTACAGCGCTTTAAGGCTCGTATTTTTCCTGCGATGTCTTTGCTAGTTTCTCCGGTGGGCGCTGTTTTAAGAACATTATCCAGCTGCGCTGCTGCTGCCGTCATACTCGTAGCTGTTTTATGTAACTTAATCCTTCCAAATATTGATGCTTTCAGTTTGTTTTTATCAAAAAACGAGCTTCTGAATCGAAGACGAGTGTCTCGGTATGTTGCTGGCTGTAGTTTTCTTGCCAGACAGTTAACGTTACTGGAGTAGCTAGCTAACATTAGCTGGCCAGAATAAGGACGACAGCTGTATTTCCTTTTATTTTTCTACTCCTGTTTCATAGCACTATTGTATATTAAATTAGTTTATTACACAGGGTGATGTTTGCGATACAAATGAGCGAAACAAGCCGTAAACATACGAGGAATACTTCAGGAACTTAAAAGTTTCTACGTTAGCTTTGAATATAACGTTCCTGAAACTTGTTTATACTTGTTATGTCTGGATGCTTTAGAAAATACTATTCAACTGCAGATTTTTTTTAAAGTCCTTTTTTTGTCTGTGTGCTTTGTACGGAATATAATGACAACAAGTAGCAGAAGTATCTTGTGTAAGAATGCCTATTGTTTTCTATTCTTGTTTGTGTATTAGATGGAGGGAGATGATGGCGACTTCCCCCCTGAGCCATCAGAACATTCCCTTTCCCAACGAGGAAGTGTGGCTTCCTCAGTCACCAGAGGTCTGTAGTTTTAATGTTTTACTGGTTGCTTTTTGGACCATATTCACTATATTATAGCTCTTATCAGATTAATGTTGACCTAACATGACGGGTGTTTCCTCTTGTGTTTCTTCAGCTCAGGATTTGTTGGTGTACTTAGCAAACGACAGTGCAGTGCACTTGACTCTGGAGGGTCTCGGTTGCATGAATGCGCAGGAGCTCGGCCGCAATGTTCGGGAGGCCCTCAACATTCCCAACTCCGCCGCTGATGTGTTCGCTTTCTGGTTCTGCTCTCCTTTGCTTGGTGAGGAACATTCTTTTTGTGCTCTGGTCAGATGTTAGACTGATATAGAGCTTATCACCTATTCATATGTAGGTTACAAAGGCAAGAAAGGCACAATGATGGCATTTAATGCCTCTATGGCTGATTTGCAAGTGAAGTGTTTGGAGGGGACTTCAGGAAGTCCTCTGGGCGTTAATGCCACCCACTGACATTTGTGAATTATTGGATGTCTCTTTGAACAAAGGCAGCTTTTTACTTACTGGAGACTGGAATACACAACATGAGTTTAAACGGCAGACGTCATGTGTTCACAAACATTGTAAATGGTTAGAAGGAAAAAGCCAGCAACATATGCTAAAGGCATGCAGAGTATTGGATGATAACTATAACAATATTATGCTAATAATAATAATCATATTTTTTAAAAGAGAAAGATGAAAGTCCATACTATTATTAGTAGGAACAATAGAGGCTTTGCACTTATTTCAAGATTTTTTCAGTTACCCGTATGCATGGGTCATATTGCCAATACCTGGATGTAAACAACAGAATTAATTGCACAGTTAATGCACCGCTATCTATGCTGTCTAAACCATGGAAAATAATGTGTAAGCTGCTAAAACAAATATAGAAGGACTTGGAAAGCTGGAAAGGATGCAATATTTTGACAAACTGAATTTAATAGGTAAAAGATACACATGAGCAGCATTAATTAAGATATTAGCCTATTCATTTCAGGTCTTTCTTGACCTGAAATGATAAGAACAGACATGAATGTTGTCAAGATTATTACCCTTGAAAATCATGCTTAGTTTGTCTAACCACAAACACATATTGTGCTTTTGCTTGATTTGCATTCTAGATTAGTACTTGCCTATTAGTACAGCCAAAAACATGATAATAATTGTTTATTTTCATCAGCATTATTCAGCAAAATATGTGAGTTTTGTTTGGTTTAGTGGCATTGTGTACATTCTTTGCCTCCAGTATGGCCAATTGATCATGTGTCATAAACACACTGTCATTAGATTCAGTTTCTGAACAAATTTTCCCCCTGCTGATGAATTGTGAAAACATTAACATCTAATTACAATCACCCTGATGTTCAAGAACTCGACCATATAAAGGTGGAAAAAAAACAGCAGAATGCGTTTGTGTAATCAACAGAAAGATGTTGTTTGGTGTGGGTATTACTATAATTATCAGTATAGTTATCATTCGTGGTGAGAACAGACCTTAAAAGCAGGATCACACACTTCCAGACATCATTCAGAAACATTCACTTTATGATTTCTAGGACCGAACTTAAAGTTTCCCACCCTCAGCCTAATTTCCTTGTTTTCTGTTTAAACAGAACTACAGTTGAAGCCGAAACATCTGCCTTACAAGCTGTGTCGTCAGTGGCAGGACCTGCTGTACCGCTTTACCGAAGCCCCTACAGAAGACATTTCTTTAGGTATACTTTTGTCTTTGTTTTTTTCATGCTTCACCTCACCTGAACAGTTAGATGTCTAACAGTTTAACTCTCTATCTTTTTAAAGATGAGCCAAGTCTGCTGTTCAAACGAAGTGTTTTTTATCCACGGGCAAAAGAACTTCAGGTACCGAGCATGTTTTGTGTCTTGTATTGTATAGTTTGCCAAAAAATTAAGATTCTCTCGTTATTTGCTAGCCTTCATGTCTTTCCAGACTAGTATTTGGCTTTATTTATTGTGTAAACTGAAGATATGAAAAGAAGAATGTCTCCGTTTATAATTAAGCCTAATCCACACTTCAAATTTTCACAATGCAGTTGTTGCTCAGATTGCGCAATATGACCCCAGAGTGGGAAATTGTGCAAAAGCGGAGGCTCATTTGCATTATATCAGATGTCTTTCATGTCGGTTTGTACACGTTATGTAAGACTTGGTGCTTGATTGAATGCTTTGGGCTGGGCAGTGGAGGTCATGAGCTGCTTATTGCTCTGAGTCTTCATAACATGAAGGGATCCAAAGAGATTAAGTTAGATAGCGTTCATATAGACAAGCCAGATCTACTGTGATTCTCTGAATACACATCAGAGCGTACTGTACACATCAGGAAATATAAAATTACACAAATTCAAATTTCAATAATTTTTTTTTGTGATTTTGTTTTACATATTTATTTTGTATTGTCAGATTGAAGATGAAGGAGTGTTGAGGCTGCTTTATGATGAAGCAAAGATGAACATCTTGGAGGGTCGGTACCCATGTGACCCTGAACACTGGCTGACGCTGGGCGCATTGTCCTGTGCCATCGAGTTAGGGACTGAACTAGATGACCAGGCCCTCACAACAGCAATCAGGTGATCCTTTTTCACTAATAAAGTAGTTAATGATCCTGTGTCACTAATAAAATCAGGGGTTAATGTAAAGTTGTTCAGCTAATGAATGACGTTGTATTTCTCCTTTTGTGCAATATTAATTTTCAAGATCGTGTGCAGTTACAAACGTGTAGTACCTCATACATCAGAATATGTATCAGGTGCATAGGACAAATATTATATATTAAAAAGGTAAAAAGGTCAAGCACTAATGGATGTTTTTCTCCGCTCTTACAGTCTGGCCATTTTGATCTTTTCATAACCCTTTTAAAATTGTATATATTCCTATTTTTGCATTTCACGGTTTAATATTTATTAATCACAAGTTGCAAGTTTAATAATTTTGATCCTAAGATTTAATTAGTTTCAACAATTGTGGTGTCATTTTTTTTATTAAAGGGAAAGTTCACCCAAAAATTTACTCGCTATTTACTCGCCTTCAGGTGCTTTCAATTTTTTTTATTCTGTTGAATACTAATGAAGATATTTTGAAGAAATAAATACTGTGGAATCCAATGGGTATGGGTTTCCAGCTCTATTGAAAATATATATGTTTGTGTTCAATGAAAGAAAGTCAAGCAGGTTTGGAACAAGTAAAAGGAGAGTAAAGTACAGAATGTTTCCTTTAAAATTGAACCTGAAATGCTGTAATTAATTTCAGTTTTCCCATGTCATGTTATTCCAGAGAGAAGAAGCTGTCCTCATTCCTTCCAGCCCATGCAGCACTAGGAGGAGGAGGTTTTCTGTCCACACTTCGGGGGAGAGGCGGGAGGAATGCAGAGATGGAGCAAAAGCTTGTAAAGGAGTGTCGTTCAGTCTGTTCCTCTGCTGCCAGTGGCTCCAGTCAGGAACCCATCGCACTGCTGGGCCAGTACCTCAGGAGCTGCCACAACCTGCCTTACTACGGGTAAGATCCCTGTTATTTTGATGCGTATCATAATCATGTTTTAATCCATACAATATCACTATCCCAGTTTTGTTCATTTA
Organism: Danio choprae; assembly: GCA_903798125.1. NCBI lineage: Eukaryota > Metazoa > Chordata > Actinopteri > Cypriniformes > Danionidae > Danio > Danio choprae. The sequence goes on from CAIGQW010034901.1 coordinate 1,326,872, forward strand.
TCCAGTCTCATTTTACTGCTAAAGTTGCAAACTCCATGCACGTAGTATTTAAAGGGCACCTATTTTTTGTCTCCAGAATGTGTCTGTGAAGTCTGAGCTCAAAATACCCATGAGATTATTTATTATACCTTTGTGTATATTAGAAATTTGAGCTGTTTTGACTTTAGCTGTTTTGGTGCATGTGCCTTTAATGCAAATGAGCTGCTTCTCCCCGCTCACTGTTCCCACGTGTGTGTCAGAGCCAAAGAGACCGCTCAGTATTGCTATGATGGCTGTAGCTTCTCCTGCTGCGTCTCATGCATAAGCAGCACAGAATCAGACATCTCCCTTACTACAGTAAGATTTTTACCCACAGTTATTTGTTGTGGAGTTAATTCAAGCCTTTCTACAACAACGAGTCGCACACACAATGTTGTTATAAAGTTTGCGCGCATGCACGTGCTCTCTCTTACACACACACACACACACACACAAATGTGACATGATACACTTTACACGTTATTATACACTGCTGTATGGATATCCGTTATGTTTATGTACAAAATAAACCTGATTTAAGTCCATGAACCGGGATTGAAGAGTCTTCTTTTATAATTGTATTGACACTATGCGGCTGTGGTGAAGAATTACGAAGTGATTTTACTGTCTTTATTATAAACATGCACTGTTTTAGAAACGTTTTAAACTTGTAAAACTCATCTTCTTGAGGTGCAGATGATCACAGAGAGCTGAACAGATCATTTAATCCCGGTTGCTTTGTGCACATCTTGTCTTGTGGATATGATTATATGCATTACTATGGAGACATGTTAATACGCGGCTGTCAATCAATTTGGTGGGCGGGGACACCACACTCCTATGTCAAGTTGCGGTCGCCCTCAAAATGGGAGGGATTGGATCCTATATATAACATTAGAAAATTTAAAAAAAAAGAGACTTATTGTGTTTCTATCACTCCAATATGACTGTGGACACTATTCCTACACACAGTTCTGTCCAAACAGCTTACAAAAGAGGATTTTCATCATAGGCGCCCTTTAAAACACAATACCATCACAATAAAACAAAGTTTAAAGTAAAAGTAAACCTTTCAGGATTTTTTTTTATAGCGATGGCAAACAGTCATTAACATTAATCAATAACAAATGATAAAATCACTTTTGGACCTACCTGAATAATGGTAATCATCTGTATATATCATTATGTTGTATTTATTTGTTATTGTATATTAACATTTTTATTATTTATTAGCATTATATTATTTATTAGCATTATATTATTTATATGTTGTATTTATTTATTCATTAATTCATTTTCTTTTCGGCTTAGTCCCTTTATTAATCTGGGGTCACCACAGCAGAATGAACCACCAACTTATCCAGCATGTGTTTTACACAGCGGATGGCCTTTCAGCCGCAACCCATCACTGGGAAACATCCATACACACTCATTCACACACATACACTATGGACAATTTAGCTTACCCAATTCACCTGTCTTTGGTCTTGTGGGGGAAACCGGAGCACCCGGAGGAAACCCACGCGAACACGGGGAGAATATGCAAACTGCACACAGAAATGCCAACTGACCCAGCCGAAGCTCGAACTAGCAACCTTCTTGCTGTGAGGCGATTGTGCTACCCACTGCGCCACCGCATCGCCATGTTGTATTTATTGTTTTGTAATTTTCTTATTTATTTATTATTGGCTGTTGGGCAGGTTGGTAATGTAATTAATAAATAATAAACCTCATTATCTGTATTAAAACTACATGCTGAGTGTCTGATATTGTTGGTTTGCATTGAGTAAAAATCAGCTGGCCTTTTTAATATGGCTGTAAATGTCATCTAAAAGAAATATGTCATCTTTAGAAATATTTAACATTGAATAAAGCACAATATTGTGAAATTTATGAGAATGCTATGTAGCAATTCAAAGACATCAAAGATGTTTGTATTACTTTTTTGGGTCAGTGACAATTTTAGGCAGGCCAAATGAAAATCTTATTTTTTTAACAAATACTTTTGCTTTGGCAGATGTGCTTTTTTTGCAGGTGAGATCGATAAGCCAGCTCAGGGTCTCCTTCACAGAGGTGGGCGTAAGGCTGTGAGCGTGGGCATCAGTCTGGAAGGAGTGTATGTCATGGATGTGAAAGAGAAGCATGTCCTCCTAGGGCTGAAGTTCACTGAGCTTTCCTGGGATCACAGCTATCCAGAGACAGAGGGAGACTCGCATATACTCTGGCTGGAGTTTGATGGGGAGGAAGCTGGCACCCCTGTAAATAAGTTATTAAAGATTTATTCAAAGCAGGTGAGCACCTTTACAACTGAGCATTGTTTACACCTGGTATTAGGATGCATTTTGGCTGATCAGATCACAAGTAGAAGAGGGAGACTCATGTGCTTGGTTGTATACTATATCTATAAAGTGTTTAGTGTTTTAAAAACACTGTTGTAATACATTGAGCCACTAAGCATTTTTTTTATGATGCTTTTCTACAGGAGGAAAATGTGAATTACTTCCAAATACTTCAAATACAGTCTGTGTTAGTAAATGCAAGGCTATTTATGAAATTCAGGCATAACACATAGCCTACAACTAATCAATCTGTAAGATTCTGGAGTACATTCAAGTTCTAAAGAAAATTATAAATGATAAAGTATCTTAAATAAAACAAATACATTTATAGATACGATATATAAGTATATAAGAATTTCACTCACCTGGGAAATAGAGGCCACTTGAATGGTTTGTGAACACAATTAAGTGCACACAGAATGCCAAATTACATGACAATTGTAGGAAATAATTCCAAAAGGCAATTGATTGTGTAAAGTCACATAAAACGAAACATAAATACGATTTATATGCCGAGTTCAGCGGCTAATCAGCCAGAATCAGCTGAGGTGACGTGATGGTGACCAGCGAGGCCTAGCTGTCACTCAAATGGCCATGCCCTTAATTATGCAGACTTAATATAGCTTAATATAAATGAAGCTGATGAGTTATAAAAAAAATTCACCCCCCTCACAGTTGTCATGAAGGGTAATATTAGCTATACACACCAAAATCCAGGCCGTAAACATCTTTTTTTCTGCTGTAAAGTTGGCCATTTTAACATTGGGGTCAATAGAAATGTGCTCTATTATGGAGTCAGGCCTAGTGGAATTTTGATTAATTGCAGTTTAAGTTACTTCCGTATTAGCTTCACGAGGGAGAACAGAATGTTGCCGCTTGGTCTTAATGAAAAGTTTGGTTAAATGTTGCAATGGTATTTTAAAATAAACACCCTTTTTACCCTGTCAGAGAGCTGTTTTGCTTTGTGTCTCTTTAAATGATAATGAGTTGCTGTTCACCCCACCCCTCTCTGAGCAAAAGCTGCTCACCACACACAAGCTACTGCTGACTCTTGTCTGTATGACTGGCAAGATGGAGTATTTGAAGCTGTTTTCACATTAAAGTCTGTGATCACAGTGAAGCATCTTGGGCATGTATTATTGACACATATTATTTATCTATGCTTGACATTGCAGCCTGCCATTTATCAATGTCAAATGTATTCAAACGAACATCTAACATTATACATGAAAAGTGACACTGCAGCATTTTACAAATGCTCAGCTGCACAGTTTCTGTGCTAGTTAGTGTGAAACCACAACACCACATTGACAAAGACACCCCTGCACATGAAAGGATGATGACTAAACACGAGTGATCTGAAACTGCTGTTTGATAACAATAACCAAGCAAAACAAACAGTTATATCTTTCAAAATGATTGTACTTTGAATGCAATTTTATTGCAAGTCCAGCTGTGATCCTCTTTATCTGAACACTGAGCAGAATTCATGCCAGGCTTGCTTTATTGACCAAAAGCAGAAAAATGATTAGCACCATCATTAACCACTTTGCTATGAGTTTACAAAAAGAGGTGGGGAGAAAGACGGAGTTCGTAGTTTACTTTGATTCAGGCACATGTAAAGAACTAGCTGGATGCATGTAAACCGACACGAAATTCAAGCAGGTTGATTATGGCACATAAATACACTTAGACAGTTTCATCCATTTAACCCAGTTTTATCCAATTGTGCTGTTGGGATGTTTTCATCCACTCTGAGGTGATTTTGAGTCTTAATTTGGCCACAACTTTCTCTGTATTTCAGCAAATGGAATGATTTTTGGTGACTTTTGTTTTTATTTTTATGACAATGTTCAAAAACTCTACACTGTAGGCAAATGTACTACCCGTTCATTATGTTCGAGGCTGTTTTTGCTCCATTGATTTCCATTATAAGTAATAAGACCTTTTTTGATTGCTAAGCCATGACACCATATAATCATGCATTTTTGATTGTTGCTGGTTTTCTCTGTTGGGAAGAGGTAAAATGTAAATGCTTTCAAACTTAATAAATCCATTTTCATGTGCTCTCTTAATTTGTTCATATCTGTGTAAGTAAAATGTAAATATTAATGTACTATTTATTTTTATTCTTTAGGCTGAACTTATGAGTGGTCTTATCGAGTTTTGTGTGGAGCTACGCTCTGTTAGCGAGTCAGCAGCCACGGGCACAGACGGTGAGGTCACGCCTTCCCATGAACCTACAAGTCCAGAAACCAACAACAAAACCCGAGAGCGACGGCAGGGGAAACTGCGCAGACAGAACAGTGTGGTCTGTAGCCGAGTCCATTCACTCAGCACCATCAACTATGTTGATGACGGTATGATGACCCCTTAAAATCATTTTGTTATGACATCATTTGTTTCTCCAATTTTATCATACAGAATTAATGACCTGGGACAAAGCTCATATTAATTTTCCATTGTTTCAGGCAAAGAAATCAAACGTTTGAAACCCAAAAGAGCAGCTTCTTTCTTCACGAGACAAGCGCAGCCTCCCACTTACTCTGCTGTTCAGGTGACTGAAAGTTTAGAGCAAGGGTGAACCCAGGCTTCAACACTGCCCTCTTCTGCCCGGTGACCAAAACTACATCTGTCCATTGAGATCCTCAGAGACGCAGTGCAAAACCATCTGAATGGACAGATCGGACCAAGATCACAGACCGAAGAGCTGAACCACTATTTATAGATGATTTGTGCATGATGTCACAGGTTTAAGTTAAAATTTTTTCTCTGTTGGCCGTTTAAAAAAATAAGAATGTGAAATTCACTTTTCTTTTCCGTTAAACATTTTGGTGCAAGAGCAAGGCTAAGAGAAGCGATCTAAAAGCTCTGGGTAGGTCACTGTTTGAATGTAGATTCTACTATGCAACCATCAAACCAAACTACATCCCAGTGGCTGTACATCAATAATCCCTCACTTTGATCCACTAATACTGCTAAAACCAGACCTGCTGCACCAAAGGAAACAATCAAAGCCTCTAGTATAGGTTGTAAAACTCCTATATGCAAAACCAGGGCTGCAGTTTGTGGCAAAGCATTGCAAAGACAACGTAAAGTGGGTTTCTGACTGTGTAAAGTTCTTTTCTGTCCATGTTTGCATATGCAGACTTCAGACTTCTACTGAGCAACAGGACAGATGTGAGTTCTGTTAAATCATTGCGATAGGTGGAGATTGTTCACTAGCTTGTTGCTCAGGAGAATCATGCCTTTCTGATGGAGTGCACTGTAATGCACTGCAGAAAACAATCCAGGTGATTTGTTAGCATAATCTGCATTTGTAAAGCAGAGAGAATGTTAATACATAACAATTGCGAGATGATTGGAGGCTTGATGATCAATCAATGACAATGTACATCTGCTTTTTTCTATTTCCTGATGCTTTTCAAATGTATGAAACTCTAAGCATACTGTATTTTCTTGTCTTTAAGAATTTGAATGTACCTGAATGTCTGAATATGATTTTTATTTTTAAAGTAATGGTAACACAGGGCTTTAAGGAGTAGTTCACCTAAAAACAAAAAATGACCTCATATTTTTTTCTCCCTTCCTTTGAACACAAAACAAGATATTTTGAAGAATGCTGGTTGCTGGCACTATGGAAGTTAAATAAATTACCATGGAAGTCAATGGGTGCTAGCGACCAGCATTTTTCAGAATATCTTGTGTGTTCAACAAAAAAAGGAAATTCATATATAATTAACTTAAGTAAATTGATGACAGAATTTAGATTTAATGATGAACTATCTCTTAAACCTGATCAGGACAAAACATCTTGTTGTTTGATCTGGTAACTAAAGCGTCATGCTAATTATCGGGCGTCATCTGATCCCCAGCGTCCAATTACCTGCCCTGTGTCATTATTACCAAGCAGTTCATGGGTCTGATAGTCTGAATTGTGGGTAAATACTGCATTGTTGAATTTATGCCTCCTGTTTTGGTATTAATGTCAATGTGCTGCTTATTTACAGATGAACTAAATGTTCATGTATCTGTAAAAGCTTAATGTCAAGTCCTGTTCCCAGGTCTTCACTTACCACACCTCTGTATTTATCCATGCATGACATGTTGTCTTAAATTGATTTTGTTGTGCATGTTTCTGTACATGTTTCTTTACCCACTTATACACTTGTAAGATGAAAACTTTTACCTTTTGCATCACGTGCTGAACTGTGAAAGAAAGACGGACAGCTGAATGGTGTAAAATGAACAGTACACACTGACTTCAGAACGTCTCCCTGCATTTCTGTATTCATCATTTATACTAGAATGCTTAATCCCAGATCCCCTGTGTTATTGTAAAGTCCTTTTTTTCACTCTAAATCAAATGCAATGTTTATATTGTTGTCTGAACATCTGTCATGCACTTATGCACATACTAACAGAGCTGTAGATACTCACGTCTGTGTTTTGGAAATACTAAATTGTCAGTACTAATTTAAAGTGCCTTTTTTTTTAAAACATTTGACCTGTTTCTATTGTTTTGCTGTCATCTGTCTTTTGAAATTGTATTTCCACTATCTTTTGTTGTTTGTGAAGTTTTCTAGACAAATTTCACTACCAAACTTTTGTGACTGTAAAATCAACGGAAACCATTTATATGCAGCATTAAACTTTTTATTCCTGCTTTGTACTAACCGGCATAACTATCAGTAAATCATTTTCTGTATAACGTACTTTATAATGATGTTTTATTTAAACTATACCTGCAACAAGGTCTTGGATATGTTGAATCTTGAGGAGAAAAAGGAACAAAATAAATGTAATGATAAAATATTGTCAGTTTTTTTTTTTTTTTTGGTGAAATTTATTTTCATTTTGCATCAACATTTTATTAATTATCATAAATTATTTATATAAAAAACAATTGGTGACATCACCAAAGTGAAGACAATTTTTTTCAGCTATGGCCGCTGTCAGTTGGAGCCGGAGTCTGCGCAGTATTGGGTTTGCGGTAGCAAAATCCAGAACTCCCAAGCACCCGTCTTTATATCATCAAATTATCTAAGTAAAAAAAACACTTATTAGAAAAACGAATACTTGATAAAAAAATAATAACTGAATATAAAATGTGGATAAAGTTAGTACAGCCCATAGCCTAGCTCGCGCCCGGGACTTTTAGTTTGAAATACTGACTACAGTAGCGCCATTTTGGCTCAAAGCCCTAGCCTCATCAACAAACTGGAGTTGGCAGGTAGCAACCACAGCTCTTGCAACAGATGTTTTGTTGACATCTGTCATTCATTCATTTAATATTTCTCGCGTTGACATTAGACTATAGTTAATAGTTGAAATGAGTTCAGCCACAACACCACCGGACTCGGACCCGACCCAGCGGCGGCGGGTTCACAGTATGCTGAAGCTCTACTACGGCCTGAATGAGGAAGGAAAAGCCGCAGAACAAGCCGAATCTCTGGATCCTTGCGATATCAACGGACCGCATTTCGACCCAGAGATTTATTTAAATAAGGTAGAGTAGCTAATAGCGACGAATATCCTGCTTTTATTATTTAGTTAGTAGGGTCAACAAATTGAGAGTGCTGTCATTTTCTGCCACATATGCAATATTCTTTTTCCAATAATATCCATGTAACCATGTTATGGCTTTGTTTTTATAAGCAAACTATAGGCTTAATGTCCTGTGGTTTAACTTAAACTTTTAAAATGTGCTGTTTGTGTTTCAGTTGAGGAAGGAGTGTTCTCTGACTGAGCTGATGGACCACGAGAGCTGCATGGTCAAGCAGATCAGATCCCTGGACAGTGACATGCAAACCCTGGTTTATGAAAACTACAACAAGTTCATCTCAGCCACAGGTTAGCAAATTACCTTTTTAAAAAACAGACATTAAGAAATTTCAGATTTTACTAAGTCATAGTCATCCCAGTAAAAATCATAATTGCAATAAGAATGTAATTATATATAATGACAACACAATACAATGTTTTTAACTTAAATATTCATTTTTTTTTCGGCTTAGTCCCTTTATTAATCAGGGGTCGCCACAGCGGAATGAACCGCTAACTTATCCAGCATATGTTTTTACGCAACGGATGGTCTTCTAGCTGCAACCCATCACTGGAAAACACCCCATACACTCTCATTCACACTCAACTTAAATATCATAGCAAATCTAAATGCAATACTTAAATTTAAAAGTGTTATCCAGAATTTTCTTTAAAAATGTCCAGCGTTTAATGAATCTTGGGATATTCTGGGCCACGAAGGATCTATCTGTTGTATCCTTCTTTATGCTGGAAACAATATAAGTTTTTGGAGACTGCATTTAAAGGAGCATTCGAATTTAGCCTTTGATGGTGCAGGTGCACTAATGGCATTTAGATGTGGTCTTCGAAGAAATAATCCTCTGAGACGCAGCTATTATCAGAATGGCTGCCTTATAGTTCATTTAATGGTGTCATTTATTTTTGTTTGGACATTAATGCATCATACCAGTTTCATAGCCCTTTCCAGTTTTTGTTAAAATGTATTCATCGTTCCTCAGACACAATCAGAAAAATGAAGAATGACTTCAAGAAGATGGAGGATGAAATGGACTGCTTGTCTGCAAACATGGCAGCTATCACAGAGTTTAGTGCTCGCATTAGTGGGACGCTGCAGGACCAGCATGCACAGATCACTAAACTATCAGGTAAGAATAATATATGATCAATTTCTAATTCATTTTATAGGTTTGAATTGGTGGTATAACAACCATTATGTCTGAAAAGAAAAATAATTTTATTTCTGTCTCAACTTGAAGTCTCAAAAATCAACTCCTGAATCTTTCACCTTCTGTGTAGGTGTTCATACTCTCCTCCGTAAACTGCAGTTCCTGTTTGAGCTGCCAGCAAGGCTCAATAAGTGTCTGGAGCTGCAGGCCTATGCCCAGGCAGTGAGCTCCCACCGGAGGGCACGCTGTGTACTGCAGCAGTACAGTCATATGCCCTCTTTCAGGGGCATCCAAGATGACTGCCACGTCATTATGGAGCAGCTCGCTCAACAGCTGCGGCAGAAATTCAGGTCTGTGTTCTGAAGGATGTCATGTTATATCTGGTATATGCAGTCATGTTATATATGGTATATGAAAACTGCAAAACATTGTACAATTCTGAGTGTGCTACACATAGGTGAGTGTGCTACACTTAAAGGTGCTGTATGTAAGTTTTTTGACTCTTCTAATGCATAAAAATACCATATTATTTTTGCAGATATTTAAGAAACATGCCAAGTGAACATACTTGTTTATCTGAAAAACAATGCTAGAATGCATCCGTGACCGAAATGCGACCTCCGGTAGACAGTAGCAGTTTCCGAAATGAAACAGATTCAGTTCCACATGATGTTATTAAATAGCAAATTATATAAATATTACGAACCTAAGCATTAGGTGAGCAGGTTACATTGTAATCGCGTGTCCTAACAACACGCTTCGTGACGAGATACGCAGTGATAAGCAGGCTGTTTGCACCAGACGAAACACAACAGAAGTGTAAATGCAGCCATTCAGAAGCACAGAATATGCACTCACTCATGAAATGGTAAGGTTTAAAATCTATTTAATACATATTAACCCTCTGTAACATTATTAAATGTAGATGTTGAATCACGTGTTCAGTTCTAAAGTTCAATTTCAAACGTTTTTTTTTATTTTCAAGATCTGGGGTGAACTATCTGCTGCTGCTTTCAGTAGTATGGCAATAAATATCATGTAAAATGGCATTCAAACTCACATTGTTAGCATTTAACACTGAATAAAGCACAGGAGGTTTACCTGAGGTGATCATTGTCAGTTTTCTGTTGTTCACCTGTGAGAAATAGAAGCCGTTTCTAATATATCAGTTCGAGGTGTTGGTTAGGACAAAAACTCCTTTTAATATGGAAAATATTCCTTCTATCGGATGCCGTTGAATTTATATAGAACACAGTTTAAATCTCTCGCTCCTGTCCTCAATCTGGCAACCTGCGCTTGCGTTTGTTTTGATCCAGGAGTGCAATACCTAGTTCAACCACTGGGTGTCAAACTTACATACTGCACCTTAAACACACTCTTTCCTCTCCATATGCACCAGATACTTTCTTTTTTAACACACTCAAAACACAATGTTACAAATATAT
>CAIGQW010034901.1:1337783-1351388 GCA_903798125.1 Danio choprae
GAAAATGTTTTGATGTTGTCAATTTTTAGTACATTGTTGTCATGTAAACACTGAATTATTCAAACGAGTCTTAAAAATCTAATTTAAAGTTCTGTTCCTTCGTATTTGCTTGCAGGGATGGAGGTTCGAGTGCTAAAGACCTCTCTGAATGTGTCGAGCTTCTTCTGCAACTGGATGAGCCAGCGGAAGAACTCTGTGACAAATTCCTAAGCCACGCCCAGTCTCGACTGGAGGCGGATCTCCAGGGGCTGGAGGCAGAGCTCAAAGACTCTGCGGTTTCTGACACTGCCGTTGGCTCTGTTCAAAAAACAAGCCCTGGATCAAATCCTGTATCTCCTAGTTCCTCTGTGTCCAATCCCTTCCTCTCCCCTGCCGCCGGAACAGACATTTTGGAGTTCATAGATCGAGGGTGTAACGAGTTTGTCAGTAATCTCTGTTTGGTCATTGCCTCATATCAAGAATTGTTCATCAACCGTCCACAAGAGAGTGAACTAGCTTCCAAAAACATCCCGGAGATGGCAAATGGCAAGCTGCACGTGTTTGTGCACACTCTAGCTGATAGATACTTCTCTCTAGTAGAGCGGAGGATACAGGAGGAGAAGGGAGTAGGAGATAACTCTCTGTTGGTGAGAGCTCTGGATCGCTTCCATCGCAGATTACAGGCGATATCCAAATTACTCCCAGGGTCGGCAGTGCCAAGCCAAGGAACTGAGATAGTGGTGCGGGCGGCAAGGGAGAGGATCAAACAGTACCTGTCCGCCTTACAGACCTTCTACCATGACAGCCTTACTGATGTGAGACAGGCTTTGGCTGCTCCTCGCTTATCAGTGGGAGGGGCCAGTGCATCAGGAGGCGGAGCTCTTGTGGGAGGGGCGACAAGTAAGGATGCCCCGCCCAGTCTGCCAGAACTGCTGACGTCTTTATCGAACTTCATTCTCAACCAGTTAAAGTCCGTATTAGCATCAGTGCATCTGTTCACAGCAAAGGACATAACCTTTTCCAACAAGCCTTATTTCAAGGTAAAGAACAAAGTATACACACTGTCATTTTAATATAGGTTTATTTAATCCTATGGTAATCCTAGCATTTTAAAGAAATGAAACTGATACATTTAATATTTTGTGTTTTGAGGGGGTTTCATTACACTTGACCAGAGGTGGCCACACATATTTTCTTATGAAGGGTCAAAAATCAAACTTGATTAAGGGTTGTGGGCCGAGGGTAAATATAGCAAACCTGTATTTCATTAAAGTTGCCATAAGTAATTTCCAAATTTATTTCCTAATATTTAAAAATAAATAGCAAAAATAGCTTTAATGATAATAAAAATCTATTTAAAAATAAGGCTGCGTCCAACGTCGCATGCTTCCTTACAATACAGTATGTGAAAAACAGTATGCGAGCTGAGTAGTATGTCCGAATTCATAGTATTCAAAAAACAGTAGGCAAGAAGTACCCAGATGACCTACTACTTCTGCCAAGATTCTGAAGTGTGCATTTAATGGACGCTACGCTATCCCATGATGCTACACGAGAGAATTCATGAATGGGAGTGAAGTGACACAAATGATGCGAGTAGGTCTTGTGATAATGACAAATGGTGGATGTATTACATTCAAATTACATTCATACTACTCGCATTCATACTATATAGAACGTACTTTTCTAACGGTCATGTAGTAAATTAAAATTCAAAAGTAGTTCATACTTGAGTAGTAGGTGATTTCAGACACAGTTTAACAGTTTTAAATAATATTCAGATTGTTTTTATTCAGATTAATATTGCATTTGAGTAATAATACTGAGGGGTGTCTTCCTCAGTGGCTTATAAGAGAATTAATTAATTCATTTTCTTTTTGGCTTAGCGTTTTTCAGTTGCTGTTGTTAGCAGTACTGTAAGGATAGAAGATAATTTTAGTTATATGTCACAGTTGACTTTATTTTGCTATCCTCAGCTACATGAACTATAGTGTCCTGTGCTCACTAGTGAAAACAAAACACAAAAATGATTTTTTGCGTTTGAATAATTTAGTTTTTTCATTGTAAATGGTTCTCCACAGTATGGAGGCATACTCCACACTTACAATGTAAAATTGTAAAAAAGAAACAATAATAATTCATTCATTCATTCATTTTCTTTTCAACTTAGTCCCTTTATTAATCTGGGGTCGCCACAGCGGAATGAACCGCCAACTTATCCAGCATATGTTTTAAGCAGCGGATGCCCTTCTAGCTGCAACCCATCACTGGGAAACATCCGTACACACTCATTCACACACATACGGTATGGACAATTTAGCTTACCCAATTTGGCTTTCCCTAATTCATCTATAGCGCATGTCTTTGGACTTTGGAAACTGGAGCACCCGGAGGAAACCCACGCAAACACAGAGAGAACATGCAAACTCTACACAGAAATACCACCTGACCTAGCCGAGGCTCGAACCAGTGACCTTCTTGCTGTGAAGCGATTGTGCTACCCACTGCACAATCGTGACGCCCTTATAAGAGAATTCTCAGACATAATTAGTTTTATATAATATAGAATTTATTTTCATAAGAGCATTAAGCTTTATTCATTCACTTATTCAATTTATTTATGCCTTTCCCAGTTGGCTAGTGATTTTTTTGACAATTACTTTTATTAAATGAAGAAGAATTTAGACCGACATTAGCAATAACTATTTAGTTGTGGCTGTTTTGTAGATTTTATTTTTCCTTTCATTTATTATATTGTAAATTGATTTTGCATGACTATTTTTTAAGACCATTTGGCCATTTCTGGTATAGCAAGTACCACGTCAATGAAGTTTTGTACTGTATTTTAAAATGATGGATGAGACATAAGTTCAACCATAGCCATGTTTTTTTTGTCTAATGCCAGTCTCTTATGTATTTCTCAGGGTGAGTTTTGCAGTCAGGGTGTTCGTGAGGGTCTGGTGGTGAGCTTTATTAAGTTCATCTGCCATTCGTCTCGACAATACTGTGAGAGCGCAGGTGACCGAGGAGGATCCACACCTCCTGCTCTCCTCCTGCTGCTCTCTCGTCTCTGTCTGGACTACGAGACCTCCACCATCTCCTACATCCTCACGCTCACAGACGAACAGTTTCTTGTACAGGTATCCCATATCTGTTATATTTGGGATAAATCAAACTCTAAATACTCAAAATCATGCTGCTACTTTCTTTCTAAACAGCACCACACTCCAGTCACCCCAGTCACAGCACTTTGTGCAGAGGCCAGAGAAGCTGCTCAGAAATTACTGAACCACTATGTGAAGGTAACTAAGAGAATAGATTCAGATGTCATGAGTCATGAGATTTTATTAATTTTGGGCTTGGATTTAGGGCTGTGCAATTAATCAAAAAATTCTTTCAATTTAGATTTTTGCCTCCAATGATTATGTAAAAAGAGTCTAAACAACTCTTGCAGTAAAAACTATGCTGTTTTAATTTATTAATTTCTCTAAACTAAATACTTTAGACTTACATAAACTTTAAAGCAGAGTTTGTTTCTTATTATTCTATTGCATTTTACTTCGCTTATTTATTACTGACAGTTTATTATTTTTAATAATTTCGAGGAATTTCGAGGATATTTACAGAACATATATATTTAATATAAATATCACTATTTCAAGATCAATCATATATAGTTTTCTGGTCATATAGCCCATTAATAACCGTTATTACAACATTAAACAAAATAATCGTGATTTTGATTTTTGCCATAATGGAGCAGTCCAACTAGGATTGCTGTTGGATGACGTGTTGTTGAGCTGGTGTGTTTTTGATCCAGGTTCAGGGATTAATCATCAGTCAGATGCTGAGGAAGAGTGTGGAAACAAGAGACTGGGTGAACACTATTGAACCTAGAAATGTTCGGGCTGTAATGAAGAGGGTGGTGGAAGATACCACTTCTATTGATGTACAGGTAATGCACTGAATATCTGTTCCTCGATTCATATATAAAACATGTGCAGAGAATGCACATTTGTAAGCCATAATATGCCATGTTTTTATTTTTCCGTTCACTAGGTGGGACTGCTTTATGAAGAGGGAGTAAGGAAAGCCCACAGCAGTGACTCCAGCAAACGCACCTTCTCTGTGTACAGCAGCTCAAGACAGCAGATCCGCTACGCACCAAGCTACACTCCCAGGTGCACAGTCACTTCACAAATATAGCTGACTTTAAATCACAATTTTATATATTTTAAAGTCATTTAAAGTCAAACCTTCTTTTTAAAACTTTGTAAGTAGAATCATTCAGAAATCCTTCGCCAACAAAAGTTTTAGAGCTTCCCTTAATTTTTCCCAGCATTATTAAAACTCTGTCGTTTAATTTAAATATTAAATGGATAGCTCAAAAATGTATTTGCTTTTCATTTACTCACCCTCAGGTTGTCTAAAATGTTGGTGACTTTTTGCCTTTGCTTTAGCTTACTGAAGAGCAAGGTTTATTTTGGGGTGAATTAATATTTAAATTACTCATACTGTTGTTATTGTTTTCTTCCAGTGCTCCAATGGACACAAACCTGCTAAGTAACATTCACAAACTATTTTCAGAGAGGATTGATATCTTTAGTCCAGTGGAGTTCAACAAGGTAGAAAACAAAATGCTGTTCACTATTGTTATTCTAATTTAAACTGACAACCTTTTACGACCAGTTTTTTGTTTTCTCATCCTAGGTCTCTGTGCTAACTGGCATCATTAAGATAAGTCTGAAGACATTCCTTGAATGTGTGCGTCTCCGTACATTCGGCAGATACGGACTGCAGCAAATCCAGGTGGACTGCCACTACTTGCAAATGTACCTGTGGCGGTTTGTGTCTGATGAGAACTTGGTGCACTTCTTGTTGGATGAGATTGTGGGTAGTGCTGCCCATCGTTGCCTTGACCCTTCGCCAATGGAGCAAAGTGTCATTGAAGTCATCTGTGAGAGGGGATAGTGTGGGCACATTCGCTTACCTTTTCTCCTAAACATTCAATCCTGAACTGGCAGAAAATGTTAATGCATCGGCTACTGGAAAACTGCAAATATATGTATCAATTTAGATTTAAGTCGCATATAAAATGAATATAAAGTCCCTGATGTCCAGTTAAGACCTGGATTGAGATCACAAAACTTTACCATAAGTTTTAAAGACTTGAGTATGTGGACATCTGGAATCTGGAGTTATATGGTCTATGTGAGATTCAGAAAATAAACTATAAAAAATAAATATGTTCCATCAGATCACTATGTTAATGGGTAATGAACGGTCTGTCTCGGTATGAATGTTCTTTTACGGTTGATTTCTGCATTGTATACTGTGAAGGCTGTCGGGCTGCATAACTGGATGGTATTTAATAAACTTAATGTACAAAAAAACTGCATCCCATAGTTTCTTCCGACTAGAAACCAAAGCGCAATCTTACCTCTGCTGACAGTCATATGAAGCCAGCGAATGCTCTCTCGCGATTAGTCAATATGACATTAGGGGCGGGCTCAGTCGCTCCTCTCTAATTCTAATTGGTTCACAGGCTGTCTCTCCTCACTCTTCTGATGGCAGCGGTATGCGCTGATTGGTCAGATGCAGTAAGGCAAACAGCGCGTTATGGGCGAATCTACGCAGGCGTCTCAGTCATTTACAGTGATGATGAGCGATAACAATACAGTACAGCAGTGAGTTCATGAGAACAGAGGTAAGAGAAAAACGCTGTTTATTGTTTGCATATAATAATTGGTTAACGTTACGACATAGTTATTTGGTTGGTTAACCAAAGTGTTAATATTACAAACGGGTATTACAAGAACTACCGTTACTTCAGTAAACAAATTTGAATAATACTTACAGAAATTTGAATAATACTTTCTTGTAACGTAACGGTACACTCTAAATGTTTTGTCAGCTATGCTAAATGCTCTGTTTCACTCCATCTTTGTCCCACACAGGCAAAATGAAGCCTAACAAGCACAAAGCATCACATTCAGCTGAAAGGGAATTTGGAGGTGCTCTTGGTGAGCCACAATTTATTGGATATATGTTGATGTTAGTGCATGTGTAGTAATGAATCTACTGTGTGATCATATGAGGTGTCTGTCCAAGTTTATTCTTGTCCTCCTCACCTGTCCAGGTGCCACCTGCATCCCAGTGTTCCTGCCTCTGACAGTTCTGTACCTGCTCAGTGTGTGCCGGTCTCCAGCTGCCAGTGTCCTGCAGTGGCCTCCTCCTCTACCACCTGCTACACACCTATGGGACCCTTGGGCTGCTGTTCTTATCGCAGGTTGGATCGCCCTGCAGAGTTTTCTCTACCTACTGCCTATAGGGAAGGTAAGATACTGTATATGTTTTTTCTCTTTTAATGGTTATTTTAATAGAAGAGAGAATTGTATTGTGATTTGTCATGTGATTTATTTGTTGACAGGTTTCTGAAGGTCTGGTTCTCAGAGATGGATCCAGACTAAAATATCCCATTAATGGTAATGTATGACTGCATTTTCTTTTAAAAAACAAACAAACAAAAAAACACTAATAATATTGTAAATGGTGAACTCTTTGTGTTTTGACCCAAATGAAACAGGACAGTCTTTGACCCCTTGTCCTTGGTTTTACCACCTATTGTATACAAAGTAAAGTTCAAACTCCAGTTGTCATTAATCTGAAGTATACCTCTGTATCTGGGTTGTGCTTCAGTTTATTGAAGCCCTAGTGTCGTTAAATAATAATAAACGTATATTAAAGTTTCAAGCCCCCACTATGTGCATTTAAATGTAAATAAAAGGAAAAATACATATGTTTAATCGAAAAAAATTGACTGCTTGGTTTAAATGGTTTTAAATAAATATGAGAAACGAGTTCAAAAGTTTGGAGTCTAGAAATTGTTTTATGTTTTTGAAAGAAGTGTTATGTTTTACCAGGCCGGTATTTATCTAATTTAAGAAATAAATTTGTGGTGCATTATTACAATTTTAAATACCTGTTTTTTAATAATTACATTATATAAAATTTTGTTTATTCCTGTTTTGCAAAGCAAAATTTTCATTATTACTTTAGTTTTCAGTGTCACTTTATCCATCAGAAATTTTGTCATTTCGGTGCTCAAGAAACATTTCCTAATATTTTCAATACTGCAAGTTTTTTTCTTGTGTAAATTGTTTTGTAGGAAATATTGAAACCTAAAAATAAAACCATGACCTCACATGTTTGAAACCTAGTGTGTATGTGCAGATTTGATCATGTTTTATTTCTTTTTTTTCATCTTTATTTGTCAGGTTTCCATGCCCTGAGCATTACTGCTGTCCTGGTGATCATATGTCTGTTGCTGGGAATGCCACTCGGGCATCTGTTTGAGCTCATTTTGCCTCTGGCTGTATGTGCCATTGGGGTTTCCTATCTGCTGTCGATGTATCTGTACATCCGCTCCTTCTGGGCACATAAACATGCTTTATCACTTGGAGGAAACACAGGTGAGATAATGTCATGATATTTAGAGATGAATATGATTATCTTCGAGTAACATGCCATTATGTGTACTCTTGAGCTTTTTAATTCAAAATCTTTTCGGGAACATCCTTATTTAGCAGACAATTTAATCCAAAGCTAATTACAAATGAGGACAACACTGTTGATTCTACCGTATGTCTCTTTAAAGCATTTGTCTATTTAGTTTCTCTCTCATTTGCAGGAAATCCTCTGTATGACTTCTTCATGGGTCGAGAGCTCAACCCTCGCATTGGAAACTTTGACTTGAAATATTTCTGTGAACTAAGACCTGGATTAATTGGCTGGGTAAGACTCTCCCCAGATTTTTACATCCTCATACTATATATATTTTTTATTGTTTTCAGAAAGAAGTGTCATATGCTCAGCAAGGCTGCATTTATTATTATCAAAACAGTTACATTGTGAACTATTTTTTTAGATGTAATTTATTCCTGTGGTTCCAAAGCTGAATTTTCAGCAGCCATTACACTAGTCTTCAGTATCACATGATCATTCATAATTTTGACACTGTGGCCATGTTTACACCTTGTTTACAGATTAGCTGGCTAGCCAGTTAAGTTTCAGTTTAGTTTGCATCAATTCTGGGTTTTAGGTACTAAATACCATGACAACAAAGAGTGATTAATGTCAGGCTGCCTTTACGTTAGCTAAAACCCAAGATTGGTGCAAACTAAACTGAATTTAATTGGCTAGCCAGCTAATCCAGCTTCATGTTACAGGCCCCTGGTATTCAGATGTTTTGTTTATCGGGTCACAAGTGGATGAGCAAAACACATTCCCACTTAACCTGTCATTTTAATCACAGATTTATCCGATTTAATCACAAATTAATTGATTTCTTATTTCTTTGAGGTGGAGGGTCTGTAAGCACTATGAAAACAGTCCAGTCAAATGAATTTTTGACTGCTTCTGGAAGACCCCATTTCCACGTGGTGTTAAAGGGATAGTTCGCCCAAAAATTAAAAATCTCACAATTAACACACACAAGTGGTTCTAAGCTTGTATTTCCTTCCTTTGTTAAACACAAAACAAGATATTCTGAAGAATATTGAAAAAGAAGTCATTGTCATCCATAATAGGAACCAAAATACTATGGAAGTCAATGGCTGTTTTTTCCTCCAAAAATGTTCAGTATCTTATTTGTGTTGAAAAGAAGAAAGAAGCTCAAGCTGGTTTGGGAAAAGTGGAGGATGAGTAAATGATGACAAATTTCATTTTGGGGGTGAACTATAACATTAAGATGCTTTTTTTTTTGTCAATCCAATTACAAGTGAATGACACCTTAGTGTCATCTACAGCAGAGCCATAGAGAGAGAGAGTTGCGACAACGAAAGTCTAAAGTGTTCGATCGTTTCACGATTCATGTACACACAAATACTTCCAGAAAGTGCTTTGTGGTTAATTCAAATAATGTTAGATAACGTTAAAACATACACAATCTTATTTTTAGAAACTTTGCAACTTTCAAAAGTGCAAAACTAGCCGTCTTCAACAGTAACTCCCCTTTAAGTGCTAACTTCCGGGAACTAGTGAGAGGCTCCATGAGCAGCCATTGCTGTTGAATTTTTTTTACATTGGAGTCAATGGTATTGTCGCAACTCTCTCTCTCTCTCTCTATGGCTCTGGTTTAAAGTGCATTTTTGTTCTCAAATGCATAAGTTTTGTTACAGATATGCTTTTATTCTACAACAGCATTATTTTAACCCTTTAACTACCCCACCAAGAAAAAAATGTTTGGATTGCATTTCTTAACTCCTAATGTCGCTAATTTACACACTTAATGCATTTTTTTTTTCAACACATCCTATCATTTCTAAAATCTATATGTCGGTTTATGGTAAAAGTACCGCACTTAATACATATACTATAAAAAAATGTGAAAATATAGTGTAAGACCCATTTATTTAAAAAATATTCAAAATAAAACATCACCTTTTTTTTTTTTTTTTTTTTTTTTTAGTATGCCATAAAATATTTCAGATTCTCATTTACATGCTTTCTTGTTTGTTTTACAAATAAAACCAAAATCAAGTGTAGTTTGATTTTTTTTTTTTTTTTTTTTTGTAAACCAACAATGCTGTTGGATAATTATTTAAAACAGTCATTCTTTAAATGACTTTACCAGTCATTATTTAAAACAGTAAATCATGGTCAACTGTTTGGTATAGGGGCAGAAGGGTTAAAACAAAAATGCACTAGTGTAAAAGACATCTAAATACTGATGTAAATGCTGAAATGTTTTGAGCGTGTCTACTTTTAATCACTTCCAGAGGTAGTTAAAATGCATTCAGTCAGCCTCTAAATACCACCTACTCTCTCTCTCTCTCTCTACAGACCGAATTCATAAATTATGAGATACAAAAATGAATTATTACATATGTAAATGTGACGTATTGCTTTTCAACAACCTGATTCAAACACAAACCTATTAGCAATTAGTGCCATTTTATAATAATGTGATCCGATTACCCTATTGTATCTTTCCTTTTGTGCTGTTCTGTTTCAGGTGGTCATAAACCTAGGGATGCTAATGAAAGAAGTAGAGCTGCGCGACTCTCCATCTCTTGCCATGCTGCTCGTCAATGGATTTCAGCTCCTCTACGTGACAGATGCTCTCTGGAATGAAGTAGGACAAACTAGTGTAGTCTGCAAACCTATGAAATGTTTTATTATAAAGGTGGAAATGGTGCTAAATCATTACTTGTGTCTGCAGGAGGCCGTTCTTACTACGATGGATATTGTGCATGACGGATTTGGGTTCATGTTGGCATTTGGTGATCTGGCCTGGGTTCCCTTCACGTATGGTCTTCAGGCCATGTTTCTGGTTGTTCACCCACAGTCACTTAGTACTCTTGGAGCCGCGGGGATTGTGCTTCTAAATGGTAACAAACATCCTGTTTTGTAGCCATGTTGATTCTTAATGTTTTCTAACTCTCCTTTCTATATTTCACAGGAATTGGGTATTACATTTTCAGGAGGTCCAACTCTCAGAAAAATCAGTTCAGAAGAGACCCCAAGCATAACAGTGTAGCACGTCAGTAATCACTACTTTACTATGCAGTGAATTTTGTTTTTGAACTTTGGATGAAATTAAGAGGCTGCTTGAAAAACTGCAGTTTTAGGGAAAAAAAAAATTTAATCTGTAAATTACTGACATTTCTTCTAAATTTGACTATTTAAATTTTTGCCTATAATAAAAGGTCGCCATGATTTTATGCATTTATAATAATTTTTAGCAAAGACGATAGAATACACAAGACATGTCACTCGTATAGTTTTGAGTGGGTAAATCTGTAATAGTCAATATGGTGAATGAAGCCCTGTCTACTAGTACGGGAGCCAATTATCGATCGCTATAGACTGACGTTTCTCTGGGGGAGTCGGAGCAGACGTGTTGTTTTATGACAGTTTTTGTGGTCAACAAACACACTGGAATCTCAGCGAATTCTTGCTTTACAG
This sequence comes from Danio choprae, assembly GCA_903798125.1. Classification (NCBI taxonomy): domain Eukaryota; kingdom Metazoa; phylum Chordata; class Actinopteri; order Cypriniformes; family Danionidae; genus Danio; species Danio choprae. The sequence goes on from CAIGQW010034901.1 coordinate 1,348,731, forward strand.
ACATAAGAAATATATTCACATAAAGCTTGAAATCTAAAAAACAAAAGTGTTTTGGTATTGTAATCTGTATGAAACGAACGCGAGGTACAGTCCTTCCTGTCAAACGCGCATCACATCACAGCAACTACTCAAACGCAGTAGTTTGTAAACAATGACTTGCTGTTATTTCTGGAGGAGATTCGCCATTCAGACCATTCAGAAGTTGTGAATTACTTCAGAAGAGAAGCGGGATTGGATGAGGCATTATTCAGAGGATGATAATGTGTAACACCGTCATAAATTAGTTTGGTGTCGTGATCTTGTTCTTTTCGAGTGCACATGTGCATTAGCTTGGGCAACCAAAACAGTTTTAGACAATTTAATGTTTCCCCATTCAGACAGAATACCCAAGCATACTGCCCAAGAGTGAAATGACTTGCCTTAAAGGGACTTTGTTTTTAGACAACACAATATGTTTTAACTTCTGAAGAATTAAAAACGCAATATTTGTTTGAATAATCCTGATTATTTTTTTATCACAACAAATAAAAACATTTGTTATTCTAACATTGTAATTTTCTAAAAATAATAATAATAATAATAATATTATTATTATTTCACATTTGGAAGAAATGTTATTACACCTTTATAGAATAACTTAAATCCATACCTAATAATGTAGAGAAACAGAATTTTTTCAGGATTTGTTACCATTGCTGTGTAGTGTGTACTGTACATCATCAGTATCTAAAACAAGCACATTTTCTCATGCTCATTTTTCACTTGCAGACCTGGAAACTATCGCCACGGCAACAGGAAAGCGGCTTTTGGTATCAGGATGGTGGGGTTTCGTCAGGCATCCAAACTACCTGGGTGACCTTCTGATGGCTCTGGCCTGGTCCCTGCCTTGTGGTGAGTAATGGGCAAATAGTTTGTATTTAATTATAATTTACACATGATTTTAGTTATATACTGGTAATGTTTTTTAGATGGCATAATTGTGATTTTTACAATTTGTTTAAACTTATCTTAGTGTCGTACATTTAATGTAATCTATTGGACTGTCCTGCTTTTAATGACTGCAGGAGGCTTTTTTTATGAAATTAACTCACTCAAGGAGATATTCAGCAAAGAGTAACCAGGGAAAAATGTAATTTGTATCATACATTAACGTCAAAATCGTACCTAATTTATGCATTCAGTTGTTTGTGGTTTTTAATTATATATTTATTAATGAAATATAATTGCCATGAAAATAGCCGTTGTTGCTGACATGACATTAAATAAAACAAATATATGATATATGTAATTGTAACGCTCCGTTGATGACGGAAGACATGATGAGACGAACACGGGATACAATAACAAAAACGGATTTATTAATAAACACTTATTGGTAACAAACACTGGGTACAGGCAGACGGGACAAGGACGAGACAACCAAAGCAACCAAAATACCAGACGACAATGGACACAGACGAAAGGGTATAAATGGATAAGGGGATGATTAAACTAATGACACACAAGGGATGAACACAGGTGGGACAAATGAACACTGACGGTGGCGGGAAAAGGACAAAGAAAGCGCATGATCATAACAAAAGGCACATGGACAAGACAGAACACTGACAGTAATTTTATATGATTAAAAATAGATGTCTATACAGTAGCACAAAAGCTAAAAAAAAATATTTAAAGTGTTACTTCACCTAAAAATCATTCCAAACCTGAGGTTTTAATGAAAACCAAGAAGTTTAACATTAAACATCAGTTCTCTTCTGCTCACCAAGGCTACTGACAAAAAAAATACAACAATACATTAATAGTGTGAAATATTATTTCAATATCAAATGTCTGATTTCTATGTGAATGTTTTAAAATATAATGCACTTTGTGAAGCTACATTTTCAGCATGATTACTCCAGTCAGATCTTTGAAATGATTGTAATTTCCTGATTTACAGCTCAAGGAAAAAAAATTCTTATTAACATGTTGAAAACATATTTTTGTATAAACCGTGAAAAAGAAAAAGGGTTTTAATGCTTTAAACACATTGACTGGCAGTGACATTGAATATGTGTTATATTACAAAGACATAAGGTTATATTTAAAAAAAATAATAATAATAATTGTCATTTGTGTTTTGAAAATTTACCAAAGTGAAATATGTAATAATTATGACAAATAATATTTGTAGTAAATGAAATGACTTATTCCACAATTTCTTCCCAGGAATATCCCACATTCTGCCTTACTTCTATGTTATATATTTCACCGTTCTGCTCATCCACCGAGAAGCCAGAGACGAGAAACAATGCCGAGCCAAATACGGAGTGGCCTGGGACACTTACTGCAGACGAGTGCCCTACAGAATAATCCCCTATGTTTATTAATGCAGAATGATGTGTTCTGAATGACCAGCAGACTGTTGAGTGCCGTCATTCAGGTGAGGAAGTGGATGCATCACCATCACTGGACAGACAAATTACAACATTTATTGCGTATTGTTTTTATTTGCATTAGAATCCAAATGTTTTTAAATTAAAAAAAATATGTTGTATTATATTATTAAAGAGCATTTTAATATCATCAGTGCTTTTTGAATATTCACTTTTGGACAGTAGCACTAATGACATTTAAGATCTTCAACAACAACATATAATAGTAATACTTTACAGG
>CAIGQW010034901.1:1351488-1374364 GCA_903798125.1 Danio choprae
GAGAGAGAGAGAGAGAGAGAGAGAGAGAGAGAGAGAGAGAGCTTTTTTTTTCATTTGAAATTGGATATTGTACTATAAATCGTAATAGCAAGTTTCTCTAGTGGATGGTGTAAAGTTTCATATTTAAAATATATATACACTAATTTATAATAAAAGAAAATCAAATATTATTATTTGGTGTACATGTTAAAGGTGATAACATGACCGAAATGGAATTGATTTGTGACAGGATGTTTTTTTTTATTCAAATGCAGTAAATTTGTGGTGTAACCTCTAGCTATTCATGGTAAAGTGCATATCGATTTTGGTGAAATCAACTTCAAATATGATTTACTGCATAGCTTAAACGTTATATTCCAAAACATTTTGTTAATATATAAAAAAATGACATTATATCACATATTTCTTGGCAATTTAATGTTATAAAATTCATTCACTTCAACAATAACCTGCAGAGAGTTTTCATTAAAAGGAGATCCCATCTGTAGGATGAATTATGAATTACAACCATTTAAGTTTAGAGAGTACTTTTTCACCTCTAATGTTCCAAGTTATTAGTTAACATTACCAAAGATTGCTGTAACACTTTACAACAAGGTTCCATTAGTTAACATTAATGTATTTGCTAACATAAATTTAGATTAAACAATACTTGCACAGCATCTATTAATCACAGTTAATGTTAACTCCAACATACTAATGCATTATTATTAATATCCAAAGTTAGCAACAGCTAACAATGAACTATTTTCATTAACTAATGTTAACAAAGATGATTGAATACTGCAGTTATAGTATTATTCATTGTTTGATAATATCAGTCAATACACACTGTAAAACATGCTGGGTTCCACACAATCAATTTGTGTTGGGGCAACATGAAGGAATTAAGTTAGCTTATTAGTTTTTTTCAAATGTAAGTGGATTGAACATAAAACAATTAATTTGTCCCCCAAAAAACTGAAGAATTGTGTTGTTTCAGCTCAATTTTTAAATACGTAGTTTGAATAAACAGAAACTTAATTTTTTTGAGTCCATTAACCAACATTAACTGGAACCTTATTTTAAACTTATACCAAATTTGCTAAATACTGTAACAAATGTATTGCTGTTTACTACCGGGACCTTGCTGTAAACTGTTACCCATGTGATAATAACCCTTTTTTTTTTAAATGGCATTAGGAACAAATGCTTTCATTTACAATTTCTTTACTTTAAACAATTACACATCATCATAATCTCACTCAACCTCTTCTATCAGTGCACCTTTACCTCTACTTTTCCCCCGTCCCGCTTCCAGAAGTTTCTTGTCCTGTTCTAATGTCTCTCTCTCCACCTCCCTTCTCTCAAAGTCCGTCCACACACTTCCAGCCAATCTCCTGAAAACCTCAGGATTCTCCTTCACCCAAGACTGAAAGAACTCACACTTCTTTCCAGCCTGAAAAAACACCCGTCTCGTCCTCTCGTCATCTTCTTTAGCAGCAGCAGTCTTTGACTTGCTCAACGCCGAGCGCAGCTGCGACAAAGCGGACAGTGTGTATCCCTCAGCGTCCTCTCGGCTCCGTCCCGTTAACACATGAGCCACTGCTTCCACAGCTCGAATAGGAGCTGAAGGGTCCTCACTGTCGAAATATCCACCAGCAGATACAGATCTAATCCCAGCGTCAAGAGCCTCTGGGATGGAGTTAAAGACTCGTCCGGCACCTAAGAACTCTGAGATGGAGACCAGCGCCTGACTGAACTCCAGTAATGTGTCGGAAATATCTCCATTGAAGAGACACAGAGAGAAAGTGTATCCGTAAAGAGCGTTGATCAGATTGAACTGAACTAGAGGAGATGGCTTTGATGTTAGCGTGTGAAGAGGGGGGATTTTAGCACTTATTAGAGGAACTGCTGATTTTTTAGCATCGCTAGCATCTTTTTGGGGTTTTCCTTTTTTCGCAGTGTGCACTTCTTCTTGATCCTCAAAGCGAAGTTCCTCTATCAGTGTTTTAGTTTCTTTCTCATGTTGCTCCCACCAGGGTCTCCACAGGACAACCATCGCAGCAATGCCACCAACTTTTAGCAGATTCTCAAATTTATCCTTCTCATGGGTGGACAACAACGACCAGAGTTGCTCTTCGGAAAGAGAATCAACATCCAATCCAGCCAACTTTTCTGCTAAATCTTCATCATCATCATCATCATAATCATCATCAACGGCTTCAAGTTTTGCCAGGATTTTTTGTGCCTCGTGACTGTTTTCATCTCCACCAGACTGAAGCTCTGCCAACTTGGAAAGCAGATCCAGAGCCTGTGTGTCTCCTTCAGTCACATTGGTTCCATCTTCACCCAAGTGTCTTAAAAAGTTCTCCATCCCGCCATCAGTGTCTGCGCTCTGTCTGAGCCGGAGGAGGATCTCCTGCATCTTGCTCTTCCCCTCTTCATCTGTGGCTCCTCTGGATTTGAGCTCCTGGAGCACAGACTCTTTGTAAAACTCCTCTGAGCATTTGGAGTGATTCTGACTCTTGTAACAAGCTAAACCGCAATACGGGACGTTGCATCTTGGGCAGGTGTAAGTAGACGGTTTTAACAAGCAAAGTCCACATGGTTTGATTGATGAGGGATTTCCGTCGGCTCCTGTCCCGTCGGCAGGGGTGAGGAGAGTTTCAGAAATGCCTCTCTTGGGAAGTGCAATCCCATCTTTGCTGGTAATGGATTTGAAGTCTGTTTCTGGCCAATCGCTCAGGTTTTCCTCCTGCTTTGGTGTAATGTCAGTGAGTAATGAACGAACACAAGCAGGAATTTTACGTCTGACAACAGGATCCATGAGAAGCCACTTTACAGAGGTGTTTGTGTAGCGGTAATGAGCTGCAACAAAAGCATGTGTAAATGTACTGGTAACCCAAAATGTATGACAGGTATTTAAATTACAGGTACTTTAAGACAGACATACATACATTTGTGGAACCTTTTTATTTATTTTTTGTACTTTTCACTTAGGGTGTCAAATTTTGTTATCCATTTACCTCTGAAATTACTTTAGTGTCAGAAAACTATAATACCATAGTTATAACGTGAAATATACTTAGCCATCTCAATTTTGACACCAAACCACTGGAGCATTAAAAAAAACCTTTTTATTATTAAAAACTTTATGCAAATTAATTGTAACAACTTTTCAGAGAAACATTTTTCTGTTAGAAATTAATATTAAGAGTTTTTGTACATTTGCATTTTGAGGGAACATGTTTTACAAATTAGAGTTTAATTCAATTCTCCTCATTTTAATGGGGTTAATTCTGTTAAGTTCATTTAAATCTTATGTAATTACACAATGAAATACAGCTCGTTTATATTTAAAAATGTAGCTGTATAGATTAAAGTTAAAAAAATGTGTATTAATTGACGACTGTTGCGATCTTCAGATTAAAGCGGCAACATGTCAACATGTAAAAATAATACTACATACCGAAATAGTAGACTGTAAATGCATTATGAGAGTTTCTAAAAGTCTAAATATTCACCAAACCCTAACAGATTCAGTTAAATTACACAACACTATTCTTATTAAAGGGTCGTTTACAGTATTTATCTTACCTGAACGTGTTCATGCGCACTGCTTCCACACATAGAAATATATTCTCAACGCGTGTTTATAAATATGCTTTTATACTGCCGTGCACGATAGAATGACGTTTCTCGTCGCAAGTTAATGACGCATACCTTTCCCTTGCTCTTCAATCGTCAGGGCTGCGCAATATTTACGCAATAGATGGATAACATTATACATTTACAGATTTTTTTTCATTCATTCATTTTCTTTTCGGCTTAGTCCCTTTATTAATCTGGGGTCGCCACAGCCGAATGAACCGCCAATTTATCCAGCATATGTTTTACGCAGCGGATGCCCTTCCAGCTGCAACCCATCACTGGGAATCATCCATACACTCATTCACACACATACACTACGGACAATTTAGCTTACCCAATTTACCTATACCGCATGTCTTTGGAAACCGGAGCACCCGGAGGAAACCCACACCAACACGGGGAAAATACAGATATATTTTTTTAAGCAAATTATTACAGAATTGAAAAAGTTATGAAACTATATTTTCTGTAATAACTATATGTTTAATATATTTTGTAATTGTTCAGTTAGCAGTTGTGGTGTAAATAACCGGAAACCCATTGATAAAACGGTCAAGTTTCAGACCAAAATTCATCTTTTGGTCTATTCAATAAAAGATTTTAATAATAATTTACTTTATTTTCTGATAAAATGTTACATTTATAAATGCAAGTTTTATGCAAGAATAACTTTGATTTTAATGTAAAGTTGTACATAGGTAATTATTAGAGACTCTAGTGCTTTTTACATTTTAATTTTAGTAGCTTTTAGTTATTTTAGTTTTCCCCCCTATTAGTAAGTAAATAATTACTTCTTTATAATGTTTATGAGTTAAACCTAATTGTTTTATGTTTATGTTTATTCAATAATAAAATTTAATGTACAAAAAGAATCCAATCCTTTTTCCAGAAATTTGTGGCAATATTACACATTTATTTCTTCCAAACCGAAACAAAAACACCTGATAAAGGAGAACACGTTTGCTATTATTTTTAATACAAAGGCAAAACACAGTCTTCGAAAATGGAAGTGACAGTGTACAGCTTGTCAGAGGCAGCTGTTGTTTGCTGGAGACGGCATTATTATAGAGTTCCTCTTCACTTTTTTAGTATTGCAGTTCAGTCCCGTGACTCCAGCATCTGCATTTAAAATCCCTTGTTCAGCAGCCAGTCCTTCAGCTCTTCATCAAACTGCCCTTTAACTCTGATGCTCCCGGTTATTTCATTGACTTGTGTTGGAGGATCTTTGCCTGTAAGCCCCTGCAGGAATTCCTTAACTTCCTTATTTAGGGCCTGGACATTATTAATATAGAGTTAACATAATCATTTGGAGCATTATACACTTACAGTACTTTTAACCCATTTGTTACGCTCACCCATATGTCTCCTTCAATCTTTCTTATCAGAGTGCTGTGCTGATTCCCATGCTTGATGTCCGAGTACACGGGAACGTTGTGCATCCTGGAGCGACGAATCATGTAAGGCAGTGACGGTGGTGTGTCTGTGTGAACATAAAAAATAATACTCTATCAGGCGTTTCAAACACCATTTTTAAAAGAAACAAAGGGAAATTTGACCATTGCTTACAACCCTGGGTTATAAAATATGTTACCAAACATGTGAAATGATGAGTGTTACAATGTTACAGTTAGAAACTGTAGCTTAGCAAATGACAACCAATCACGTGCCTCATAAAAAAATGTCCTTTGGGCAATCATGAAAACAAACCCGTCTTCATAAAATCCAGTGGCATTCAGTAACTATAGATTCAGGAAATTTGGTCAAAACTTATCAAGTCAAGTCGTGCTTTATTGTCGTTCTGCTACGTGTGTGGACATACAGAGGAACGAAATGTCGTGTCTCGAAGGACAACGGTGCTACATGGATTAATCATAAATACAAACACAACACTGGACATAAGAGCTATTATAAAAAACCTATGCATAACTAACATATATTATAAAATAGAATAAAATACTTACTGTACACATAAAGGCTATACAAGTACTTTTACATGAGACTGAACAATGTTGTGCAGGATATTGTGCAAAAAAAGTTATTTAAGGTCTAATATTGTGCAAGAGGTATTTAAGGTTAAAGCAAGCAGTGCAACATGATTGTGGTACATTTATAGTAAACATTGAGTCCTTGTAAGGTGGAGTTTAGATAAAGTGTCAGGTGCATAAGAGAGAAGAGCGTTTCTACAGGTGGTTTGTCAAGCCCACTCACCTGAATGAAGCACAATTTAAAAATGCACAGTGTTTCCAAGAGACATGGAGTGAATAGGAAAGTGTCTATAGTGCAAATGTGCAACCTGAAGAGACGAGGGGGTGTCCTTCCACAGGTGGTTTGTTAAGCCCACTCGCCTGTATGGGACATACTCAGGAATGCATGGGGATGTTTCAGAGGGGGGTAAGTTGACTGGAGTTGAGGGCTCTAACAGCCTGTGGCAAGAAGCTGTTGAGTAGTCTAGCTGAGCAGGCTTTAATACGTAAATATATTTAAGTTTGTTTCATTTATTAACATTTTTTTCATGTATATGAATATGCATTTTATGTGACGTTGTGCAAACCCCTTTGTTTAACCTAAAATATGTACTTTACCTCAAAAATGTGAAATTAAGATTTCAATCACTTCACAATACGTTTACATGTTCAGGGTTCTCTGAGGCTCACATGACATTTAGGTAAAGAAATTAAACATTTCATCTTGTACCTAATATGTTTTTAATTTGGAATATACAAATAAATAAATTTAGTATTTTATAATTATTTACTTTAATTTTACATGGTCATGATGGAATTAATTGTCTTTTCAGGAACGAACAACCACCAATTTGGAAGAAAACGATGGTGGTTTATGTACTTGTTGTTCATGTTGTTGATAAAATAATGTGTTATATATTCTTTTTAATTTTAGATTTAAATCTGTAATCTAGAAAACATTGATAACTTTGCAATAAGTAATGGGCTATAAAAAGTTCTGAATGTAAAAAAGCACAAAACCTTTATAGAAACACGTTACATGCTACATTCATCCAAACAATGATGCAAATATGTAAATAATGACATTATCCCAGGGTTGAGGATTGTATACACAAAACAACAATTTAAATATATCCAGAATTCAATGTTTATGATCAGTGTGAAATGTGAAAAAAGAAAACCAAATGTTCTCCTTATCCCGGGTTTACAGATTGAGCAATTCAAAATCCTCATTAAAAGCACACAAAATGCCCCCAAGCTTTTAAGATTATATTAATTATTCCTATTACAACAGAAGTGTGTTTACCTGACGGTGGGGTCCATCCTGAAGGCGCGGGTCCATCATGTTTAGGAGGAGCTGGGATGCGTGAAGGGGGAATTAATCTCTCCACAAACTTGAACTCTTCTGTGGACTCAATGATGTTCCTCGATCCATCAGCAGGCCTGATTTCTGTCTAAAATGACACAACCCGTTTTATTAAAACACAACTTTGGGTTTTAACATTAAGCTTGAATGACTGTTGGTTGTTATGACAAAAACCCTCGTAACATCTCAAGAGCAAAATCATACATTGCAAATCCACGCAGATTGACATCTAATGCACCACAAATGTTTACGCAACCTGGAAAGATTATGAAGTAAATTCGAGTGTAATACTAACTCTTAAGCAATATCCAGTGCTCAGTGGACGTGTGGCTGGGTTAATAGCCCTGAAAGCGACTTTTGTAGCCCGGCAAAATGTCAAAGACATGCTTCTGACAGAGGCGGACATTTTTCTTTACTAGGAGAGAGCGAGAGAGGAAGTAAATATTACGTCACTGGTTTGGAGGTAAAAAAAAATAGAAAGCAGAAAAACATTAATTCATAATTTCAAAGAACTTAACATAAACTCATATTTATTACATAATATTAAGTTTTTCTTTCCTCCATGTTCCACAAAATTAAAACGCAATACTCCGGGGGACTTTTAAGCGGCATTATTAAAGTGAGCATGCGCAGAGCACTTTCTAGAAAAGCGAAATACTTCAGTTCAGGCTGTTCATGTCGTGTTTTGTGCTCGTACGAATCCAAATCGATATCTGTAAGTACCCTTTTAACATTCAAGTAATGTTATAGAGGTATTGTATTGTGTTGTGGTGAGGGTTATGTTAAGCTAATTACATGTTTGAATCATCTCTGTTATGAAGACTGACCATCATGCAGCTGTTTGTTCGCGGACAGAGTTTGCACTCTGTTCACCTGAATGGGTCAGAGACTGTTGCCCATATCAAGGTAACATTACTTTTTGGACGTATTTATACATGGTTAATAAAAAATAACTAAATTTATCTTAAAATATGGTCTTAAATGTCTTCACATTTTATCCAAATGATTGTGACTTTTTGTTTAGAAACGTTTATCAACTTCGTTCAAAATAAGAACAAACATTGTCAATTGGGTATGGAAATGTTTTCCCTTTTAATTAAGCTGATGTTTCTGAGCCCATTGGCAAATAGATTTTCTTGCTATAACCATGTTTACTCAGTTTGTAATAAATCAAGACTGTTTGTAGACTTAATGTGCAATGGAAAGAAAATATTTAGAGGTCATATTGAATTGTGTTTTGTTCAGTTTATTCCATTAACTTATTTACATGATACAAAAAAACAATCTTGAAAAGTAATAAATTAACAAAACCTTCAGAAACCCCGAAACATGAATAAGAATATGCATTTATCATTTACTAACTCTGCTTGTTTATTTTTCCCCCAGGCTCAGATTGAAGCTTTGGAAGGTCTAGCCTGTGAAGATCAGATCATTTCTCTCTGTGGGATTCCCCTTGAGGATGACACTCTGATCTGTCAGTCTGGGATCGAGGAGTTCAGCACTTTTGAGGTCTCATCAAGGCTGTTAGGAGGTAAAAATCAACCCCGTTTCTTGAGATTCTGTTACGAGAGTGTTGTAAAGAATGGCACGTGTTTGTGCTGGGAAAGTCAGAACCATTGGTTTTTTGAATATAAAACATTTAGGTCTGATATACTGCATAGTTTTCATTTGGATGTTTTCATAAACACAACCTCTTCCCACCCAAAGGCAAAGTCCACGGTTCCTTGGCTAGAGCAGGAAAAGTCAGAGGACAAACTCCTAAGGTAAGACTACATATCATTGCTGTGTGTGTATATAAGTTTTTAGTGAAGAAAAATTACATATTTTTGAGTGTAGCATCTTGTTTTTCATTGACTTCATGCTTTGTTGTTGATCCTTTCAGGTGGACAAGCAGGAGAAGAGAAAGAAAAGGACCGGCCGGGCAAAGAGAAGAATTCAGTACAACAGGCGCTTTGTCAATGTTGTCCCGACGTTTGGCAAAAAGAAAGGACCAAATGCCAACTCATAAATTTTTCAATATTTGCTACATTACGGAGCATTCCTGATGGGAAGAAAATGTCATAATTAGCTTGTGCACTTTGGTCTATATTATTTATATTTTGCAAGATGAAGTTTGGTGTAATATGAAATATAATGAAACTGTAAATCACTGGGAATACTTAATGGTGTCTGTGGCAAGAATGAGGTTTTGTAAATTGCAAATAAAAACATTTAATTAAACGCACTTGTCATTTGAATATAATTTAAATTCACAGCATCATGCCAATGTGGCTTTGCTGATTTAATATAAAAGTCCATGACAATGTAGAAGATCGAGTACAAAGTCATTCGCTTGTATTCTTCTTTCCCACTCTTTCATCGATCACCAAGAGGCCCGAGGTAATCAAACCTGTGGAGGAAAGAATAAAAGTCAGTTCTGGTTTCAGAGATCTTAAGGGATAGTTTATCTGCACTCAAGTGGTTTAAAGCCTTTCTTCAGTTTAACACAAAATTATACAATTTGTAGATGGCTGAAAACTTACAACCATTGACTTCCACAGTAGGAAAAAACAATATTATAAAGACGTTGATTACAGGTTTTCAGCTTTCTTCAAAATATCTTCAACAGAAAAACCTCAAAGTAACGGGTGAGTAAATGATAAAATAATGTCCATTTTTGGTGAACTACTTTAACCGAGTGTGAATAAATGATCTCACCTGTGGCAAACGCCATTTGAAGCGCTGTGAATACATTAAAGGGTCTGCCCAGATTTCTTTTGCGCGCCTCCCCGAACGCAAACAGTCCTGAAACGATGAGTCCCCCGCAGGCCACGACTCGACACTTCCAGCAGTCCCAAAACGTCTCTAGGGTGAGCTCTGACAATGGCGGCGGATTCGACATGTTCGGTATAAAATGTGTACAGTATCTAAGCTCCCGTGTAAAGTTTTCTTCTGTTTCTAATAAAAAAAATACCGTTTATGTCAATGACGACCTTCTTCTCTTTCTTAGTAATTTTGTTGGTTGGCAAAGCAGCTTATTTAGGCCACCTGCTGGACTGGAGCGTGTATCAGGGGATTCAGCAGGAGTTAGAAATAAAATCAAGTTTAAGGAGAAGTTAAAAAAAAATCTTCAGCATTTACTGTCTTCTGTTGAACACGAAAGCTATTCTGAAGACTACAAACCAGCAGCCATTGACATACATAGTAGGAATACTAATGCAGAATGGTATGGCTGCTGCTGCACTCCATCATTCTTCAGCATCTCTTCCTCTGTGCTCAACTGAAGGTGAGTAAATGAGACCAAATTTTAGGTCTCTGTGTTTTAGCTGCTTCTCCTAAATCTGTTCTTTCCTTTTCATAAAGCATTCTACTCGTTGGACCATTTTTAATTGATTACAATGCAAGCACAGTCATGTGTATTTACATTTGTGTAACAATGACCTTAAAATGTACTGAGCGTTTACTCACTGTCAGGTGCTTCCAAACCTTTGAGTCTCGTTCTCCTGTTGAACGCCAACAAAAAAGGTTAATCTAAAAAGTCAAGGGTTACAAGTTTCCAACATTTTTCAGAATATCTTATTTTGTGTTCAACAGAAGAAGAACTAAACTCAAACATGTTTGGAATAAGTGAAGAGTACAATACTGACGCATTGTTTATTTTTTTATTTCTGGATAGCCTATCCAGTCCCTGCAAGCTTTGTTTCAACAAAAGCTAGTTTGGAGCACTAATTATTGTTTTACTCTAATACTCTGCAGGATACAGTGAATTGTTATGCAGCAATTCTCAACAATATTCATATCCAATATTACTGTATACATTCACATTTTGAGCTTGTGACTTGTGACTTTGAACTAACTCTGTGCGGTATGGCACAGAGGAGAGAATTCATAAAATAATCTATCTCAAAAATAATTATGAAAGCCACCTAATTGATAAAAACAAATCCATTTGTGTACTTTTTGAGTTCTAAACATGTTGTGGGCGGTTCATTCCGCTGTGGCGACCCCAGATTAATAAAGGGACTAAGCCGAAATGAAAATGAATGAATGAATGAAATCATGTTGTGTAAGGTTCATTCTGAGGTAAAATAAAAGTAAAATGTAAATGAGTAGAATGACAGTGGCAATCAAGGTTTTGTAATTTGCAAATTAAAACATTTAATAAAATGCGTAGAAGTTTTATTACATTTTGACAGTCATTTACATATAATTCAACTTTGCAGCATCAACATGGCTTTGCTGATTCAAAATAAAATTCCATGTTAATAAAGAAACAGTCCAAAGCTATTTGCTTGTATTTCTTCCCACCGGATCAACGATCAGCACAATCCCCCAGGCACTCAGCCCTGCGGAGGAAACACATCAAGACCATCAAGTTAATTTCAGAGGTCTAGGGGAGAGTACCATATATATATATATATATATAACATTAAATGATTCATTCTTTAATCAAACTTATTTAGAAATCCTACTATTCCTACACTTCGGAGAGGAAGACATGACAGCTAAACAAGCTGCAAAAAATGTGTACGCCATCCACACCACAAGAAATAATTAATAAACTTAATTTTACTAAAATAGTTTACATTGTTTGTACTTGTAATTATTATAATTAATATTAGACATTTTATCTGTTTTTGTTCCTTCCTCCTGTCACTTACTGTATATAATTATTAATTTGATGATGCAAGTATATGACATTTTATACACAATTAAAATGCTTTGGCAATACTGTAAAAATGATGCCAATAAAGTTGAAATAAACTTGATCAACATGAAACTCGCATGAATGATCTCACCTGTGGCGAACATCATCTGAAACACTGTGCTCACTGTTGGGGGTTTACCGAGACTTCTCCTGTGTACTTGCGAGAACACATAAATCCCCGCAGCGATGAGTCCTCCGCCGGAGAGCAGGCGGCAGCTCCAGCAGTCTTCGGAGGCAGATCTGCTGCTCTTCTGCGGACTCACCTTCTCCTCCAGCGGCGCAGGATTGGACATGTTCAGGTGACAGTCTGTAGTTTCTGAGCGGATGAAAGTGTCAGAGCTCTCAGTATTGTTCTCCTCTCTTCGTAACACTGTATATTTTCATTACTCACAATTTTATATAGAACTGCCCACCAGCTTCTTTAATAAGAGCAACATATCGGCATGTCACAATGACCTTAAACACCGGAAGCTTTAAGTGCAGATTTGTTATTGTATTCGAGCAAGTTATTGCTGCGCCAATATCACGCAGGCATGGTTACCGTCGAAAAAGTATTATGTAGCGTATATGACCCTGGAAGACAAAACCAGTCTCAAGTTACATACATGTTTGGCAATAGCCACAATAAACTGGGTACAAATATTAAATACATGTCATGTTTCATGAAGATAATACGTACATTTCTTAAATATATCGTTTTTTACATTTGTAATGTGAATTACTAAGCACTTGATTCAGAGGCTATTTTCTTTAACCCTCAGATTTACACATAGTTGTATCTCAGCCAAATATTGTCATATCCTACCAAAGTATAAATCACTGGACAGTTGATTCAGCTTTCAAGTGATGTATAAATCTTAATTTCAAACGTTGTGGGCCTTAGTCATATGTCCAGGACAGGAATGTACAATTTTAAAAGTGTCAAATATTAGTGAATGCACACAAAACCACTCGTTTAAGTTTTATTTACAGTACAATCCTCATCATCATTTTTATAAGCATAAATAAACAACTTCAACAGTAAAACAACAGTGCTTTCTATCACAGATAACTGTGGTTTTAGACAAGCCACAAACCAGCTATAGCATGTCATAAGGTATGAACAAGGCCCAAAAAGACAAAAACTAAACTCCTCAAGAAAACTAAAGCAACAAATCTTGCAGGACGTCCTTTTCTTTGGCATGAGTGTCCATGAAGTATTGCACATGACATGGAGAGTTTCCATACAATTTATTTCAATAAGTCACAGTTTTCCTTTCTCCCAGTCATGATGTGAAATCTCGTTCTCTATTTGTTCTGGCTCCCAAATCCACGTGCAACGTTAT
This sequence comes from Danio choprae, assembly GCA_903798125.1. Classification (NCBI taxonomy): domain Eukaryota; kingdom Metazoa; phylum Chordata; class Actinopteri; order Cypriniformes; family Danionidae; genus Danio; species Danio choprae. Next base: position 1,364,464 of record CAIGQW010034901.1, read on the forward strand.
CATTGGTCTCTGCAGCCTCCTTTAAAACCTGAAGCATGAGGGCACTTCTTTTCCTGGTCTCTTCCATTCGGACGGGATTGGCCTCGGGTAGATTCTGGAAAAACAGATGGAGAAATGCATCAGAAATAATCAGCTGCAATGTAAAGTCCTCGTGATATACTTGAACATTCCTCATATATAGATGATTCAAAACGTCCTACTAGTGAGGCGGGTTTATTAAACTGCCTTTACTCAATGGATTTACAACAACTAATGCAAACTAGTATGGAGGTGTATAATGTGACCAGAGGAAGTAACGTTAAATATCCAAATCCGAATATACGTTCCTAATTCGCTCTAATGGGGTAAAGTTGGTTATTTTTGCACATTCAGACTTTCTCTTTGATAATATAATTTCAGAAAAGTATTCTTTGCAAATGATAAATTGTGAAATAATATTATCAGCCAATAACTATCAAAGTACGACATTGTTCAAAGTAAACAATATAGGGACCGTGTCACTGTTAAAAATGAATGAACGTGTGAATATAACACCGACTTTACTTCAATATTCGCTCCTTGAACACGAACACATTCGCAGTGCTTAACAGCATCCATTATGAAATTGACCGTGTACCTTCAATGACACGAGTATTTACCTTTGCAGTCTATAGTATTTACTTGCCAATAGTCGCAAAAACAAAGTCGTTTATGTAAGACAATCATAACAAGCTTCTGTCTGACATTCATAAAACCGTTTTTAGTAGGCTACCTTTAATATCTCCTTTTTCCTCTCCTCTCCAGGGGAAAATACGATCCATATGGCGTATGTGAGTCCGCCCAGCGCGATGGAGCCGGTGAGGATCCTCATGCCGCTCATGATCTGCACGAAATCTGTGCAAAAAATAACTTTCCCTGATATATGAAGGATCGCGGGAAAAGCTAGGTCAGTTTTTTAGCACACTGACACCAGTCTGTGGTTGACACAGTGCGGTGCATTATGGGAGTGCTTCTCTTATACAACTTTTTTATAACCGGTTACTGGTGTGGCAGACTGGTCAGAAATCATCGTGGAACAAAAACATTGAGGAGGAAGCTTACGTCACTAATCTTTTGATAATGTCTACAAAGTCCCATATTCGCCGATGCAAATTTACTGACCAAAAACCCGTTTATCCTGCTAGACTTAAAGAATTAGAACATTAAACGAACAACGTCAAGCAAATACTAATAAAAAAGCAATTAAAACTGTTCTTGTACTTGAAATCTTTAAGATTGTGTAATCCCACAAGGCCTGTAGCCAGTTTTAGTATGCATACTAAAGTAGTAAGTGTGAATTACTCAAGCAAAGTAGAAACATTATAAGATTTGTCAAAATATGTATCTACTTGAAATTAATACATGCACATCTCTAATTAAGTTATATTTAAATTTAATTATTTGTTTGCAAGATTTATAAAAATATAGTTGTTACAAACAGGTGATTTATTAAGTATGTTTATTTAAATCATTGTTTTAACAGTCAAATCTTTTATTTGTGACACTCTATATATAATACATATATTAATGTTTAATATATTATTTATATTACAAAATATTAAGATTAAAAAGTGTCCAGATTTTACTTAATTTAACTAATAATTACTGAAAGTCGGGGTGTCACTGTGGCGCAGTGGGTAGCACAATCGCTTCACAGCAAGAAGGTCACTGGTTCGAGCCCCAACTGGGTCAGTTGGCATTTCTGTGTGGAGTTTGCATGTTCTCCCCATGTTCGCGTGAGTTTCCTCCGGGTGCTCCGGTTTCCCCCACAAGTCCAAAAGACATGCGCTATAGGTGAATTGGGTAAGCTAAAAAAAATGTCTGTAGTGTATGTGTGAATGAGAGTGTGTGTGTGTGTGTGTGTGTTTCCCAGTGATGGGTTGCAGCTAGAAGGGCATCCGCTGCGTAAAACATATGCTGGATAAGTTGGTGGTTTATTCCACTGTAGCAACCCTAGATTAATAAAGGGACTAAGCCGAAAAGAAAAGGAATGAATGAATTAGTTAAAGTCGCTGTACATGATGATGAAGACTTTATATTTTACAATTATTCATCAGCACTGTTTAGTCAAATAAACTGATTGAGAGGTGTTTGTCCTCTGATTTAGAAACAAATTAATTTATGTGAATTTGCATGGCCGTTGAATAGGCTACTGATATAGTCAAAACCAAACCATTTCCAACACGTGGGATTTTTTACAATCGCAAACATAAAATAAAAAACAAAAACAAAAAGAATTTGGGAGAAAATAATTAGGGCAATTGCCCTTAATTAGGGTAAATATAGGCTGTATGAACTGCATGCATAAAAGTTTCCATCAACAGTTTGAAAGCATCCACAACAGGAATACACTGGATATGTGTGACAATAATATAACAAACAATGAAATATAAATGTAATGGAGTATGTGAAAATTATGCACTTTGACATTAACTGTTGTATAATCAGAAAGTTTCCGAGATATGTACTAGTAAAATGTAAAGGTAATATGCTAGGTTAATTGTATGCTAGATAACAGTTACAATTGTAATGTTTAAAATTAAACAACAAATTGTAAACTATTAGTGGAATTCATTCATTCATTCATTCATTCATTTTCTTTTCGGCTTAGTCCCTTTATTAATCAGGGGTCGCCACAGAGGAATTCCACAAGGCCGATAAGTTGAACCACCAACTTATCCAGCATATGTTTTACGCAGCGGATGCCCTTCCAGCTGCAACCCATCACTAGGAAACACCCATACACTCTCATTCACACACGTACACTACAGACAATTTAGCTTACCCAGTTCACTTGTACCGCATGTCTTTGGACTGTGGGGGAAACCGGAGCACCCGGAGGAAACCCACGCCAACACGGGGAGAACATGCAAACTCCACACAGAAACGCCAACTGACCCAGCCGAGGCTCAAACCAGCGACCTTCTTGCTGTGAGGGGATCGTGCTACCCACTGCGCCACCGTGACGCACTTTGTGAAATTCAGTTTTGTGCATTTTACTGGGTCAGATATGAATCTCTGACTGTATAACAGATCAGTACTTCAACACCAATTATGTACAATTATTTAGCTACAGCTACTTTTTTAAATGTCTTAAATGAATGCATTTTAAAGCTGCACACTGACCAAATAAATCAGTACAAAAAATAATAATAAAACACAGAGGAGCTGTGAATGTTATTGTCCACCAGATGGCTCCAACAGACAGTATCTGGTCTAGATGTAGCTGATGGCCTGTGTGTGAGTGACTCAGTACAGGCTTGTGTGGGTGTGCAGAAAGAACTTAAGTGCTGATAATGTGTGTCCATCAGAGTCAAGGTGCAAAATAGATAGCTGGAACAGAAGGTATACATTAGTGTCCCTTTAAGTGACAATTTCCCAGCCTGAGCACATGCAGAGCTTTGTTCATCCCTTACAAAAACATCACCATGGCAACCGTAGTTTCTGCACAAACACCCCAGTTGCTACAGCTAGAGTTACAACAATACGACTATGATGACTTGCTATTATCCATCACTGCCATGACAATGATAGCAGACAAAATGATTCTAACAGCCCCTTACATCATTTAAAGATGCTGCATTCATTAAGAGCCTGCATTTAAGGGGAAATCATGGTATAAAATGGACGCACAAACTGAAACTGTGCAGTGAAGTAACTACATGTTTGGTCATAACTGAGTGAAGGCCTAAAATGGGCTTTATGACACAAGTTCTGTGTGACGATGACAAATCTCCTGCTTCAATTTTGTTCTATTTCAGAGAAATGAAAACTGCTGATATACCCTCGTGTTTGACTGGCTGATTCGCCATCAGGGTCGTTCAAATCTTAGGCCTTAAAATGTCTTAAATTCCCTGAAATATTGTGTTGTACCGCAATCCTGCCAATACCCACCCAATCACCAACAATCCATTACAATCAAACTTTTAACAAAAGTTTGATTTATTAACTCTTTTTACCAATGTGGTTTAATTGTCTTCCTTATAATAACATTTGTTTAAACGTTCTCTGTGTATTTAGGTTGCGCACATGATGAGGACACTGACCTGGACACACTGCTGTGTATACATTTGTTCAAATATGTTGCTAAGAAGGTGGCACAGTGGCTCAGTGGTTAGCACTGTTGCCTCACAGCAAGAAGGTTGCTGGTTCAAGTCCCAGCTGGGCCAGTTGGCATTTCTGTGTGGAGTTTGTATGTTCTTCGTGTTGGCGTGGGTTTCCTCCGGGTGCTGTGGTTTCCACCACAGTCCAAAGACATGCAGTATAGGTAAATTGAATAAACTAAATTGGCCTTAGTGTGTGAATGCGAGAGTGTATGGGTGTTTCCCAGTACTGGGTTACGGCTGGAAGGGCATCCTCTGCGTATAACATATGCTGGACTAGTTGGCGGTTCATTCCGCTGTGGTGACCCCTGATAAATAAGGGACTAAGCCAAAGGAATATGAATGAATGATGAATGTCGTTAAGAAATAACTCAATTTGAATTGTTTTGATGGGGCAAGTAAAACACTTCCACTGGCCCATCCAGACATTTAATAGTCTTAAAAAAGGCAGTTTTAAAAAAAGTCTTAAATTTGACTTGGTAAACCCGTTTATGCCAAATATCTGTACACTGAATTTATAATTTTTATTTTTTATTTTTATTTTTGCCATTTTATTGTGATAGGACCAACGCAATCTCATAGCAATCCATAACTTTTTAAAATGTATTTAATTCCTACTATGGATGTCAATGGCTACCGGTTTCCCACATTTTTCAAAAACATCTTTTTTGCTCAACAGAAGAAACTTCTGAGGTTTGAAACCTCTAGAGTGATTCAGTTTTGTTCAAGAGTGTAGGCCTATTTTTTGTTCTTGCTCCTGCAAATGTGCAATTTTGTTTGGCACATTTAAATGTACCTGGAAAGACTTCTTTCTCAGTCTTTCCCTTTTTCTAATTTTCATTTTTAAACTTCGTCAGAAAATAACATTTTTCGGATAGCCTGTAATTTCCTCGTGATTTTTTTCACCCTGACGCTTTCAGAAACTTTCACACTGTGACCGCACTTACAGATTCCCTCACCCTTCCCGCTCTGAGCTCCAAACGCGCTGGAGGTTTCGACTTCAGATGTTCAGAAAGCAGAAAACGAGGTAATTTCTTCTGGCTGCGTTATTGCTTGAATATTTAATCGTTTCCTGCCTCTCGCAGCCCCGACACCCCCTCCACATCTATAATGACAGCTCTCTCTCTCTCTCTCTCTCTCTCTCTCTCTCTCTCTCTCTCTCTCTGACTGCCACAGTAACGCTGGCAGATGCCCGCTCCTGTTGCCATGACAGCCGTTTCTCCCGAAGGTGCACCGCTGATCATTGAAGGAAATATTCATGTGCGCGTCTAGTTTGTGTACAATGTGTATGCGCTTCACCGTCGATTTACAGCGGTGTAGGGGTGTGCCTGTGCATTTTAAGTGCTAATAGTTTGCCCTCCTGCGTTCAGTAGTCTGTCATGTACACAAAACGCGTTAACGACGCTCTGGTGATGTTCTAATGGTCGCCGAACGCCCCTCAGCAGCACCTGTGTGATATTTCACAGCAGCGCGTCCAGTGTGAATGCTAATCAGAGCCCACTGTCCTCGGCGGAATTTCAGACACTAATTCACACTTACAATTTGCGTATGTGTTGTGGCACATAAATCATCTGTGGAACTGGGAAATGAGTTGTGTGTGTGTGTGTGTGTGTGTGAGTGTGTGTGTGTGTGTGTGTGTACCTTGTATTCCTAACGTTGTGGAGACCGAATGTCCCCAAAAGTATAGCAATACCAGTAAGTTTTGCATTGTAGCCACATTTATTTGATCCCTATGAGAAAAACGGCTCACGAATAACACAGAATCAAGTATTTTGAAAATGTAATAATGCAGATTGCTTCCTGTGAGGGTTGGGTTTAGGGGTAGAGTTGGGGAATGGGGATTTACACAGTCTGTATGGTAAAAATTATTCTGTCTATGGGATGTCCCCAAGATATATGTGCAAGCGTGGGTGTGTGTCTGTGTATGTGGACAACTGACTGTACAGACTGTACTTCTCCAATGTAAAGAAGGTCTATTATGGCCGCATTATTAATAAAATGACCATAATAAGTGCATAACCTTATGTACTGAGCAAAAGTGACCTTTCCATTTTGAGAAAATACAGAAACTGTAACGTCGAGTGCTGGTCTTTGTCTATCATGAGAATGATTCAGAACATAAATTAAAGCTTATAAATTAAAATTTGTCTGCAGCAGTTCTGCATAATATCTGAACATTGCTCAAGGGAAGAATATTTTCATATCGCGACCAACTTTTTTTTTGCATAAGAATTCATTTAATAAAATCAGAGCTTTGAATGCAGATTATTATGTACTCCATAAGAATGGTATTCATTATTTTAATTAGCTTTAAATTATTAGGTCATGTGAATGTCAGCTTTTGAATGCCTTTTCATATTAAATAAGCTCTATAAAATATCCTAATAAATGAAAAGTGATGCAGGTAAGCAAAGAAGAATATTTCTGAAAGTAATCTTGCATGGGTCTTTCATAATGTTTTAAAAAATCTTGGTTTTGAATACAATTTTTTTATGTCTTCAATGGCATTCGTGAAGCCAATTAAATATATCGTTTTTGAGTTATTCAAAGCTAGATACACTTTATCTGTTAATTAACAGTTGTGTGAATATGTACTTTACCAAAACATGTCCATAAATTTCATTCCTGCTTTCAAATTGTCTTATGGGACCTTGATCTCTGCTCTGATGATTGATGCTAAAAAAATGAACTCCACAATTTAATAAAGTGACTTATTGAAATCTTTAGAGTCTGAAATTATATAAGATCGGTCATGCAAGTTAGGGTTGTTCTGTATTGCACTGATTTAATTTAAAGTGTAATAAATCTTGTTAATTAGTAGACTATTTCTCAAAGTAACCTTTTACGGCTTTCTCAATAATTTTTTTTATTGAAACAGATCTAAGTTTTGAATACAAATGTTTTATGTAGTCGTATTCATTAATATAGTTTATTCAGTATATAAATATATATTAGGTTATTCACAGCTATATAAAGTTGTTCATAAATAAAACGTCTTGCAGTTAAATAAAGTAAAAAAATATAAATTTCTGAATATTTTGTATCAGTTTTATAATATAATTAATAATAATGATAAAAAAATGAATGCAAATGTTTTGAATGCAAACATTTTTATGTGCTAATGTAATGTAATGTGTATTTATATAGCACATTTATCCAGTATGGCCATACACCCAAAGCGCTTCACAATCATGAGGGGGGGGGGGGGGGTCTCTCCACAACACCACCAGTGTGCAGCATCCACATAGATGATGCGACGGCAGCCACAGGACAACGGCGCCACTGCCCTCACCACACACCAGCTATTGGTGGAGTGGAGAGATAGTGATAGAGCCAATTCGGTGGATGGGGATAATTGGGAAGCCATGATGGTAAGGGCCAATGGTAGAAATTTAGCCAGGACACCGGGGTTACACCCCTACTCTTTACGAGAATGTGATTTTTAAAGACTACAGAGAGTCAGGACCTCAGTTTAACGTCTCATCTGAAAGACAAACCAGCAAACCAGTTCATTGTAATATGTAAACTATTCAAAGGTATATAACATCTCCTAAAAATGGATTAAAATAGGTGTTAAAGGTAAATAAATCAGATTATCTCTGAATGTAAACTTGTATTGTTATATATAACCTAACATGTTAGCACCGACAAAATATACATTTCCTGTTCACCAAGTCCACTTTTTGCTGATAAAGGCAACCTTGGCTTTTTGTCCAATGTCCAAAGGCTGCATGTTATCTTTAAACTATCCTTATTCTATCATCTATCATTAAAGTGATGATACACAGGGCAACTTTTATAGAGCAATGCTGCCAGGAGGCAATTTTAGGAAATGATGTCATTGGTAGGCAACCAGGTGAGACAAAGGGCAACTAATGGTGGCCAACCAGATGCAGGCACGATTTTGTTGCCCATTCTCAATAGGAAAGTAGCCGAGCAACATCTATCTGCAATATTGTCCGTCAACACAGCTCAAAAAGTTCTTCTCGCTGTTTCAATCCTATATCTTTAAAGCCCATCTCAAATCTGATAAGGTTCGCTGTCCTGAGATTTGCACCACTGCATAATTAATGCCTCTCTCTGTCCTTATTAATGTTCTGTCACTCTTCTCATCATATTGTAGAAATGACTCTTCCAGATTTAGGCAGCTTGAACAGCAGAGAGGTTTTCTAGACAGACACCACACGTAATTTAATTATGCAGTTTGCTGTTGATTCATCACTGACAAAATGCTTCCGAAGTGGTTTAAAATTAGAGTTGTAAACTGCTGATCGTACCACATTTCATTTCCTTTGGAAGGGAAGCCCTGGTGATTTTGAAAGGGAAAACCATTTCGAGATGTTTGTTGCTCCAAATGAATAGCTGTATAGCACCTAGAAAACATGAGATATTCTTCATTCACATAAAACAATTTATTTTCATTATAATTCAATATAGTTTTTTACTATATGTTTTATGTGTTCCAAATGAGCAGTATATTTGTTAATTTCATCAGTGAAAATCTTCCAGTAGCTAGAATAAACATGGATTTGACAGAGAACTTGTGCATCTGTTGATTTATGAGTGGATAATGGTTAATTGTATTTGAAACATGAGCAGTTCGATGTTTTTGATGAGTGAAAATACTGGAAGAAAGTCCTAAATAATATTATGGTGGGTTTTAATAAAGGTGTCTTTGAATGGATCATATCATCATTTAACATTTGAACCTTTATGATTTTGACAGACGTTTTTATCCAAAGCAACTTACATTTCGTTAAAGGTACATATTTTTATAAGTCGTTGCTTTCTCTGGGAAGCAAACCCACAACCTTATGCATTGCTAACATTATGCTGAATTATTTGATATTACAGGAGAAGTTTAGATAGTATTTTCTTTTAAAGGGAAACTTTCATTCATTCATTCATTTTCTTTTCGGCTTAGTCCCTTTATTAATCTGGGGTCGCCACAGCGGAATGAACCGCCAACTTATCCAGCATATGTTTTACGCAGCTACGGACAATTTACGGACAATTTAGCTTACCCAATTCACCTATACCGGATGTCTTTGGACTTGTGGGGGAAAACGGAGCACCCGGAGGAAACCCCTAAAGGGAAACTTTTTAAAGTAAAAGTCATAGAGAGTTAAACTGTAGAGATTTGCCTTTTTTGATTGCATTCAACCGGTCTCTGGATCTGGCAGGAGTACTTTTAGCTTAGCTTAGCATAGACCATTAAATCAGATTAGACCATTAGCATCTCGCTCAAAAAAAAAAATCGGACTGTTCTGTAGTTACATCGTGTACTGACAGAAAATTAAAAGTAGTTTTTTTCTAGGTTGATATATGGCTATACCCTCATTCCGGCATAATAATTGAAGGACTTTGCTGCTGTCTGCAGCAGGCGCAGTATTATTACGCAGATAAGAAACGCACAGCTCAAATCATACCTTCTTATTCTGAAATTATACAATCTAATTCAAATTGCTAACTGCGCAAGCTAATGTACAACCTTTGTTTGGATTGCAAATAAAGAGGAGCATTTGCCTCTTATTTGACATCACTGCAGATTGTTCAGCCTGTCATTAAGCAAATAAACACACTGTTCGTGTACTCACATTTTCTCTTTTTAACAGTTTAAAAAAACAAATTGCAAAAATCTATATGAGAATCAGCCAATTTCCTTGTTAAAAAATTAGAAATAGGAATTGGCCATGAAAAATCAAGATTGTTGCATCTCTAAAACAAGCGTATATGTCTAAGTCTCTGTGTGTGTGTGTGTGTGTGTGTGTGTGTGTGTG
>CAIGQW010034901.1:1374764-1408127 GCA_903798125.1 Danio choprae
GTGTGTGTGTGTGTGTGTGTGTGTGTGTGTGTGTGTGTGCCAGCAGCTTGTCTGTGCCTCACTCATGTTTCAAAGTTATCAATTGTAACCAGTTTCCATAGCAACATCTCTCAAGAGGTGAGGAGAGAAAGAGCAGAAAGAGAAGCAGACTTTGGCAATGGCGAGTCTGTGTGATTACATGCATGTTTGTGCATGCGTTGCAGATAAACTACACTCTGCAGCTCTGTGATAAAATTGCATGTTTTTTTTTTGTAAACAGCAATTTGTGTGCATGTTGCTGCCATTTTTACGGTAGTTATTTATCTATACCCCGTTCCATTTTCCTGCTCCATTTTCATACCAAATAGCCTTTCAAAGCGTTGGCACGTGTTGGAGCTGTGCGGCCGTGCACTGAGAACCTATTTTGGACAGGCTTTTTGCTTTTTGATTTTCAGCGAGCGAGAAGGAGACACAACCTAACATAAAATGCATTTCATTCTTTTTGTGTCTCCATGGCAACCAAACTGTGTTAGCCTCTTATTGACTCCAATGCACTCACACTTTCTCCGTGTCTCTCCCTTTCATTATCACTCGTTCACATTTCCTTTTGCTGGAGACTCGCAAGAATGTGCTGAGATTCTTTATAAACTTTCTCTATCTCTTGGCCTTCGCCATATCGCAGATGCATTCTCTTTGAATTTATTTATTCATTTATTATTTTTTTGTGGAATTCAATTTCCTCTTTTTCACCCTTCACATAGTCTCTTATCGCAGTTTTATTCTCTTTCAAGTTATATATTTATATTATTGTAGAATTAAATTTCCTGTTTTTTTGCAGGCTACCTTATGTTTTTAATAAAATACCCTCTTTAATTTCCCTTTGCATTTTAAAATTGCGACATGTACATTTTCATACAGTTTGTCCTTTAAAAGTTGGGAAATTGGGAAAGATATTACAATTATTTTAATAGGCAGAATTATGGGGCAATATTGGCAGACTGGAATTGATTTCATGATAATCTTTACCTTATTTGTATAATTACCTTTAGAATTGAAATATTTATTTTGTCAAGTATGTCAAAAAGTTATATAACCATTTACTTTAATAAACCGGAATGCTATTATCAATGAAATGCAATATCACAGGGCAAGGTAACAATATTATTACAAAAACCATTACTGTTGTTTGATGCTCTACATTGTAATAATTGTTTGTTATTAAAATGAACTTTGACATGTAATTTATGTTTATCACATTTGTATTCATTGTGTGGAGAGAATCACATTGAGCATTGCGAAATAAGCAACCATATATATATATATAAGTTTTTTATAAAATAAGCATTTTGAGATTGCTCGAATACACTGATGTTGTTCTTGGTAGTGGTTCATAAGGATGGTTTGGCCTAATATCTTTATTGTGTGCTTTGTGTGCTCACTGTGTTTCTCACTGTGTGCTCAGTGAAGCTCTCTGATTGGTGGACTTTTCTTTACAGCATAATGGGTAATGTAGTTTTCTTGCACAAATTTAGCCAAGTGCAAACTGATGGGTTCTTCAAAAAACATACAATGCAAGCTCAAAGCTTAGAATAGGACTGTCTTTAAAGGTTTCGCTTTTTTTCCCCTTTAGAGACAGTGAGTGGAATTCCTTTGGTTGCAGACTGTTGTGCTCTATTGTGTTCGTCCAATCAAGAGAGGAAATGAAAAAGAAAAAAATCTGATGCAATGCTTGCATATCTAAATGTAATACTGTGAACATCCATTCATGACACTTTATTTATAACAGTCATGATAGATTTTGTTTAATTGTCCAGAATACAGCGGGGAAAATAAGTATTGAACAAGTCGTGTTTGTTCCTGGGAATAATATTTCTAAAGGAGCTGTTGACATGGAATTGAACCAGATTGTGGTAAAAACACAAACAATACAAACATAAAAATAAAACAAAAGAAAAAAAATGTGAAAGTTATGTGTCATAACAATGAAATGAGACAAGGAAAAAGTACTGAACTACTGAAACATTTAATACTTTATATAAAAGGTGATGACAGCTTAAAGACGCCTCTCATATGGAGAAGGAAGTCACATGAATTGCTCAGGTGTGAGCTTTTTTACAGACTTTTACACACTTTTTACAACAGAGTGTAAAAATCTTGTGTGTCTCGTCTATCAAATCTGATCTTTAATGTGTATTTTCTATTTGATTCAGGTGATTGGCTGAGCTTGATTTTCTTTCTCTGAAAGCATTTGAGTTTCCTTGGCTGTGTTTTGGATAATGTAGGCTGAAATGTCCACCCTGGTTTCATCTTCATCATCCTGCTAATGTAGATGTAGGACTAAATCAGCTCATATTCATTTACAATGATGAAGGGCAGAGGTTTGCTGAAAAACTATTCAGGGATTTCAGCTGCTGTCTGGGATTTCACTTGCCTCCTTTTCTTCATGTGTTCAATACTTTTTCCTCGCGTCATTTCATTTCATTATGAATAACTTAATTTGTAAACTAATTAGATTTGTTTTCTTTGAATATATGGATTTCTTTGATTGTTACAACATCCAGGGTAAACTTCAAGTCAACAGCACCTTTAGAAATGTTTTCTGAGAAAAATATATATATCAATACTTAATTTGTAGGGCCTTTTTTGTGCATTTTGATGGCAGTTTTGCAACAAGCTCTTTTTAAATTCAACTTATGAGTTCATACTTATGGTATTATTGTGAAATGTTGAGAAAAGGTAGGCTATCTTGTATACAAAGTTACACAAAACTGTGTTTTATTGCTATAACTGCGTTTTATTAAATGCTTACCATCACATTTAATGCATCCTTGCTGTATAAATAATTTTTAAATGCACATTTACTTTCCACACCAAAAAAAAAAGAACAAACAAACACAAAAATCAACACACTTTTTTTGTAGTTAGCAACATTGTTTTATTACAACATGTGGAATTGCTTTTGGAGTATATAAGATATCCAGCCGTGTTCAACTGAACACAGACCTCAAAGTTACCAAAGGTGCTGTAGCTTACGTTAATGAATCCTGTATAAAAGACAAAAATCATGCAGATATTCTTAAATGCGGATACTGCATGTGAACTAATATTAATCACAAAAAGACATTCAGTGATGACGTCTATAAGAAGACCCTACTCTGCTCTCTCTGGGCCCACTAATAGCGATTGTCCAGAATATAAATATTCACATTTTTGAGGGTACATCAAGTCAAAGCCAAGATGGAGAAATTAAAAACAAGACCCAGGAGTTTGAACCAGATATGGCGGCGTTGCTAAAAAAGCACTCGTTATTTAATTTGTGCGTGTGTATAAATGTCATAATGAAGCCGTTCTAGTTCGTGAGTGATGCATTGGCCACTCTATTCATCTACGAAGCCACAGCTTTAGTTAAATAATCGTTAAATCTACTGGTTTAGCAGACCGATGGACACAGCACAACAACGGGAACTCCAAATGAGGCGTTTCGAGAGGCCCTATATGATATACACACAACAGTTAATGTTGTATATAATCTAACAACACAGAAGATTGCCTGAAGAGTTTGTGTTTGATAGTCTGTCGTCAAAAGCATCATCTGTGAACGTCTTCGTTTTTCGTCCTCTGTCGTTTGCTACAGTTCATCTGTTGGCTTTCCGAAAAGTGCTTTTATGATTGGTCACAGTCTATCGAGTATTTGAGAGCTTGGGGTCAGATCTCTCGCGAACGGGCCGTCCCGCACGCCCATCTCAATTAAGTGTCTGCTTGGTCCCCGTGACGGATTGACCCGGAAACATCTAGGTGTCAATCCTCAGATGCGATGCGATGCTCCTCAAACAGTTTCTCCGGCTTGTATTTTTATCTCATTGGTTGATTTGCTTTTGAAGCGTCTGTAAACTTCGCCATCTGATTTTACATAAAAATAGAGTTCTTGTGCATTTTTTTGTTTGTTTGTTTGTTTTTAAGGACACTAATAGAACTACCCTGACTGAACTGCAACAACTGAGCCATATATTTAATCTATCATTATATTATACCTCTACATACAGGGTAACTGTATAGGTATATCTACCACGAATACTGAAATAGTAAATACTTAGCAGTTATTAAATACTCTTGACGCACACACACACATACAAAAGAAGTGGTTGTTATCTGCAAAAAAAGGACACTGCAACGTAAAGTCCAAGATCTGTTGACTTTAAATTCAAGGAAACACATTCGGTATTGGTCTGGTTGTGTGTCTCTTCGTCGGCGTTAAGGAGCGTTTTGTTGCTATGAGCAGCGGAAATGTTCAGCAGCCCTTGAGAAATGAAACGGTGTTACAAAACATCCACACTGCCTGAGCCTTTTGTTCACCATTTTTTTTTTCTCGCTCTCTATTGCACTCGTTTTCATTTGGTTCCACCTGTCCTCTTGTTTTTGTGTTTTTTAATGGCAGTGATTGAGGCAGCTTTACATTTGATGGCTCCGTTTTCTACATCTGTCCATCGTCCATCTCCACCCAGGAGATCTGAGGAGGAGCTGAACAAGGTCTGTGGAAATGAGGAGAGGAGAGCGCAACATAGCTCGGTATTTGTTCTGTCGATTCTCTTCTTCTCTTTTTAGAGTCCTCCTCCGTCCTTCATTTGATCACTTAGAAGCTGACCAAAGCATACACCATACTGCAAAAGAGACCCAGACAGAGAGGAAGGAATGAATAAAGAAGAACATGCTAAACAAAATAAAGTTAACAAGCACTTCAAGAAAGACTCACACAAAATACAAAGAAACAATATGTAGATAATGATTTTAAAAAATGGCTCATTCCTCATTGCTAAGATTTTTCAGTGAGATGTCTTTTCTGCTAACCAATTCTATTGATCGAAAAACAGTAAAAACTGAATATTGTGAAATAATTTTTATGATTTAAGTGGTGTTTAATGTGCTGTAATAAACACAATGGTTTTAATAACCAATTTCTAGAAACAAATTTATTTTGTCTTTGCCATGATGACAGTACAGTAATATTTTACTAGATATTTTGCAAGATACTCGTATTTAACTTAGTGCAACTGAAAAGCTTAACCTCATTGTCATTTGACAACAGTGGTTTTATTCTGTAACCAATCTTAAAATGGCTAATAATATTGACCTTTAAAAAAACTGAATGTAAAAACTGCTTTTATTCCAACCAAAAAAAGAGAAAAAAATATATTTAGAAAGTTTCCTTGCTCTGTTAAAAATATCTTGATAAGTATTAATATATAAATAATTTAAATATCACAGGAGAGCTAATAGTTATGCCTTCAAAGAAATCAATAAAATAATGTCTGTGTGTGTGTGCGTGCATGCGTGTGTGTGAGTGTGTGTGTGTGTGTGTGTGTGTGTGTATATATCTCCTTTTTATATATGAAATGAGAATGAAGTATTAAAAAAACTACAAATATTTCTTTGGATTGCTTTCAGAAATTTACATTTTGGTTTGAAAACTAAAAACATTTTTAGTTACAAACTGTGTCATGTAAAAGCCTGCATAAACCTTCAGAAATCATTCTAATATGCTGTACATATATATATACAGGATTCTTTGAGCTTAAGCTTTTAAAATGTCTACATATTATATATTATAGATTCTAAGTTTGTTATGTTTTTTGTTTTTTTTATCGGTTGATAACCGGCTGCTCCCCATGACTGTTTTGGTTGGTGCTTTTGTAAGATCTGTATTATCGGCCTGCAGATTGGATATTGGCTATACTCGATTTCAGTTAGTTGCTAAAAATCTTTCTAACAGTACACAGAATGTAAGATCTTCAATCTCCCTATTATAATAATAATAATAATAATAATAATAATGGGCAGCATGGTGGCGCAGTGGGTAGCACAATCGCCTCACAGCAAGAAGGTCGCTGGTTCGAGCCCCGGCTGGGTCAGTTGGCGTTTCTGTGTGGAGTTTGCATGTTCTCCCTGTGTTTGCGTGGGTTTCCTCAGGGTGCTCCGGTTTCCCCCACAAGTCCAAAGACATGCGGTACAGGTGAATTGGGTCATTTAAATTGTCCGTAGTGTATGTGTGTGAATGAGTGTGTATGGATGTTTCCCAGTGATGGGTTGCAGCTGGAAGGGCATCCGCTGCGTAAAACATATGCTGGATAAGTTGGCGGTTCATTACGTTGTGGCGACCCCAGATTAATAAAGGGACTAAGCCGAAAAGAAAATGAATGAATGAATAAATAATAATAATAATAATAATAATAATAATAATAATAATAAATCCAATAAACTGCTACAAATAATATGAAGGTTAATATGAAGGTATCTATCTAATACACCTTATCTTGATTTATGGTTTGTTTGTTTGTTTGTTTTTATTCTAATGTAATGTGCACCTTTTGTAAAGCTCCTTTGAATTGAGAACTATTGTGAAAAGAGCTACACAAATAAACTTGAATTGACTAAAAAAAGAACCATCTTCAGAAAAGTTTTGATGTTGTTTTTCATTTATCATTCATTCATTTTCCTTCGGCTTAGTCCCTTATTTATCAGAGGTCACCACAGCAGAATGAACCGTCAACTATTCCGTCATAGGTTTTACACAGCGGATGTGGGTGGGAAACACCCACACACTCTAGCATTCACACAATAAGGCCAATTTTGATTACCCAATTCACCTATACTGCATGTCTTTGGACTTGTGGGGAAAACCGGAGAACCCGGAGGAAACCCACGTGAACACGGTGAGAACATGCAAACTCCACACAGAAATGCCAACTGGCCCAGCTGGGACTCGAACCAGTGACCTTCTTGCTGTGACCTTCTTGGCGACAGTGCTAACCACTGAGCCACCGTGACGCCCATTTTTCATTTAGTCTTTGCTATAATGCCTGGTAAAGTTCCATTTGAGAGATCAGGGCTAATAAATAAATATTTCCCCCACACATACAGTGTAGGTCTGTGGCAAACACTGCGTTGTTGACTAACGTTGCAATTTCACTGTCATATGACAAAAACGAATATAATTAGTATTGTCACCATTTAAAGTGCACTGAATAATTAAACGATTCTTTGTCTTCTTTATACCTCTTGTTATTAAAAAATGCTGTGTTATTACATTTTTGAGCCAAATCTATGATGTGATCGTCTCAAGCATAGTTCAGTAAATTACAGCTCTTATAAATGAAAATGAAAATCGTAAAAACTTTAAGAATTACCTCAGGCCAAGTGACTATTTTAGTTAATGCCAATATGTTTCTAAAAACATAGGAACTTGATCAATTTTGTCACTGAAAACCACTGGGGTCCTCCGGTTTGACACTTTATGCCAATTATAAATTGGGCATTTTAAAGAAAAACTTTAATTAGTTGAAGGACCCCAATCAAAATCATGCGACTGAAGCCCCCTGTGAAGCCGGTGCTGTGCACCTGTCAAGTTTTTGTCTCAGAATTTTTGAAACCACTATAAAAGTGTTCAAAATATATATATTATTCATAATTTCATATAAAATAAATAGCACTGAAGTATGAAGTACCTAGTATGAATATAAGTGTCCAACAATGAGGATAAATCACTCTCCCATTATTTGTATATTATTAAGAATACTTTTTCTTAATTTTTGCTATGTCACATCATAGAATGTACAGTTCAGTAAAAATTGAAGACTTGATAAAGTTCATGACCTCTTATATTTTCTCAAACATCAGACTTATGTTTAACCCCAGAGGGTTATTTACCCTATTTGTTCTTTATAAATGGTGTTTTACAAAAAAGAGCATTTTTTTACTGCCTATTTGTCAGCTACTCATATATAAATGCTTAGTAGTTGATTAAATGAGGAGTATTTACCTGTACAGATAGTAGAAAAAGGACAGAAGGTAGAAGCCTAGCTTGCACCAGGACTCTTTTTGGCAGTAATTCAGGATGTCTGCATTCATCACACTCACTGGATCGTACATAACCTCAGAGCCATCTGCGGGACGGTGGAAAAACCTGACAGTAGGAGAGAGGGAATTGCTACAGGGAACTTGTTTTTAATTTCTGGAGTTAAGTAGATGAGCGTAACGAACAGTTTGTACCTCCAGAGGTGATAGAGGAGCAGCGGGATGTTAAGGCCCAGAGTCACCCACTCCCCCGCACACATGAACATCAGGCAGAATAGCCCGTGAATGGAATATTCTGGAACCACCAGCTGGAAAACAGAGTTAGGGACAGTTTCAAGCACTGTGAAGTCTTTCTTGTCTTTCTATATGTTTTGCCTTTGTTAGCTGAGTTAAAGGGGTAGTTCACCCCAAATTTTTAATTGTGTCATCGATTACTCATCCTTCACTTGTTCACCTGTTTGAGTTTCTTCTTCTGTTTGAACACAAAGGGATATATAAAGAAGAATTCTGGAAAACAACAGCCATGTTTATGTCAATGGCTGCTTTTTCCAACAAAAAAACTTTAGAACATCTTGTTTTATGTTCAACAAAAGAAAGAAATTGATAATAGTCTAGAACCAGGGAAATTTTCATTTTTGTGTGAACTACCCCTTTAAGGCTGACCTGTATCTGACACAATTCGGTGTAAAGATGCAATACTGCATAAAGGCCACACTAAATTATACCTGCTCTTATTTTATGTAATTTTACCCCAACCCCATCCCCCCAAATAAACAAAAACAAAACAACAACACAGCTTTAAACAATTTAGCATTTTAAACCGACAAGGAATAGATGTAGAAAAGCTTTTTCAGTATGTTTTACTAAGTTCAAGTGGATGTAGCATGGCAATTGCAACGTTAAGATCAACAATCAATTTCTAGCAAAATTAACATATGCATGACCTGAAAAAAAGCATGACGCACATAAAATTACTCTGAACAAAAGCATCTGCCAAATGCATAAATGTAAATGCCATTACAGCCTAGCTGAGCGACTGATGTTATGAAATATATCTTTTGTTTTTTCTTTTTTATTCTGTGCAGCTGGACATAAAATTAGCAGGACATATCAACCTATGAACATCACAAAGGTTATAGAATATGGTAAGTCCAATTTTAAGGCGCATTAGTGTGTTGATCTAAATTTACAAAAATCCAAATGGATCAAATTGACTTAGAATTTATTAAATCTCCCAAAACTGTAATATTAGCACATCCCTAATACCTATAAAAACAGCTGATTAGTTCTCTTCATCTTACTTTCTCAACAGTTTCACTCACCCTTCGGAGGAGGTTGCAGATTCTCTCAATGTTCAATATTCTTTCCCTCTGAGAAAAACACAGAAGAATGCAATAAGATTTCTAACAGCATGTTTCAAGTGTTTTGTAAGGGTGCACATGAATTCATGTTGTGTGTCTGCGTGTGTGTGTTCACATGTGTGCATCCACACCGGAGAGTCATTCTGAAACCCGCTGTTCACAGTCGGGAGAGAAGCTCAAGCGTTTTAAAAGGAATCGTGATCTAAGAAAAGCCTTACCGCTCTGGTGGGGTTGCTCTGATCGATGGGGTTTTTGAAGTCTGTGCGCAGCTCATCAAACGCAATAATCTTAAGGAGAAACAAACAGAATTTGTGTTACATGAGCATTCCAATAAAACCAATGCACATTTAGCTGGCTTAAGAGGATAAGTGAACCATCCGTGTCCTTATTTTGTATAACTTTTCAACAAGTCAGGTTCTTCTCTCCCTCCTTTTCCCCTTCCAGTTGCCCGTTAGTGAACTTTGAATTGGACTTCACATGATATTCCACCATCTTAAGTGAAATTCTGTTCCAAAGTGAGCAAACATGAACTCTGCAAATAATGATAAATCATCACTTTAGAGGAAGAAGCTTAGAGAAAATTGTCCACCAGTCATTGAGTGATGAAAATAAGTTACGCGCTGAGTTGTATGTATAAAGTGACGGGCCATTAAAATTCAAATAGTATGATTACAGTAAAATAAGATAAAGTAGCTGCACATTTCATAACAACATTTTATTTTTATATTACAATTCTTTATAAAATAAATAAAAATATGTTAAGTGTCATTTTCTCAAAAGTTCTAGTTTTCTATATTAAATAACTGTATAAACAGGCCTGTTTAAAAAATAACAAAAGAAAAACTGAAAAATTGACTGAAACTTCAACTGAAATTTAAAAATAAGAAACTTTTCGAACTATTAATGAAAGCTACAACATTGTTTTCGCAGTATTAAAATAAAATTAAAATGATCTGCAATTATTAAAGGCAATATACAGCCAACACCACCGTAATCAACACATAAAAATGTTGTTTTAAACCAAAGGTCACTGGTTCAAGCCCCGGCTGGGTCAGTTGACATTTCTGTGTTGAGTTTGCATGTTCTTCCAGTGTTCACGTGGGTTTCCTCCGAGTGCTCCGGTTTCACCCAGTCCAAAGACATGTGCTATAGGTGAACTGAATAAACTAAATTAGTGTATGTGTATGAATGTGTATGTAATTAGTGTATGTGTGTGAATGAGTGTGTATGGATGTTTCCCAGTACTGGGTTGCAGCTGGAAGGGCATCCACTGTGTAAAACATATGCTGGATAAGAGACCCCTGATAAATAAAAGGACTAAGCCAAAGGAAAATGAATGAATGAATGTTTTAACCCAACACTGGGTCAAATATGGAAATTTTTTAATTGAAAAAAGTAAAAACTGTTGGGTTTGTCCATGTTTTACCCAATGTTGGGTTAATAAAACCCAGTCTTTTTTAGAGTGTAGAATCAAATTAATTTAATTAACAATAGATTAGTATCTCATGGGTGTATAAAGACGTATAATGCATTTATTCCCATTAGCGTCAGCCTATTTATTTAGTCAAACTTCACATCATGACTGGTGTTTCCTCTTGGTGTGATGACATTGCAGGATGCTCCGAATGAACAGGTTTGTCTAGTGAAGTGATGGAATGTGACTGAATGAACAGCATGCTCAGAGAACAGAGAATAGTGAACACTGCATAGGGACCCTGTCAATCGGAACACAAAGCTCATACCTTGCTCATTTCATTCTCTGTAAACAGATGCAGTTGCCATGGCAATCGGGTGTCATGGTTACCATAGAAGTGAGTTCTTACTGGCTGAGAGCCATGTGAAGATGGGGGGGAGAGGGAGAGGAAAGGGGGGATGGAGTGTCAGATCGAAATTACGGTTTGATAAGCGTTTCAATAACACGCTTTCTCAGTCATCCGCAGACTCGCAGCCTCCCCCACTCTCCGTCTCCATGCTCTCTTCTCACATACATTTACACTCGCACCAAATGACTCATGTTCAGATTCTCTCCCACTCCTGTCATTACTCAATGCTCAGTCATTTCAAGTCTGTTTCTTAATGGCCCTTTGAACGTCTTACACGTACAGTCTGCCGTCTAATCTTGACTTCTTGTGTTTTGGATGCTGGAAGCGCTGCTCTCCAGTGTTTTAGCATTTCAGGCCGATTTTAGCCGTTCAGGGCCATTGTGTTTGTCTGCTGTTTGCTTTTTGCTAGAATATGAAGAATACAGATGATGCTGGGGTCTCTGGCGGCGACTGTGTAAATTTCATTTGTGAATCTGCAGACAGCAGGCAGGCACAGAAGTTCAAATGAGATGTTGACCTCTTCCTCTTCAGCGCCTGCTCGGGGTGTGTGTGTGTGTATGTGTGTGTATGTGTGTGTGTGTGTGTGTGTGCGCTTGTGTGTGCGCTTGTGTGTGCGCTTGTCTGTGCGCTTGTGTGTGCGCTTGTGTGTGCGCGTCGGGGAATAGTGTTATAAACAAGCCACACTTGAAAATCTGAAGAAAAATTCAAAAAAGTAAAGATTTTATAACAATATAATATTTATACAATATAATAATGCTGAATCAATATTTGAATACATATTTAGTATAAGTGATTTGAAGCATAGATAGGGGGGCGGCACAGTGGTTAGCGCCGTCGCCTCACAGCAAGAAGGTCGCTGGTTTGAGTCCCGACTGGGTCAATTGGCATTTCTGTGTGGAGTTTGCATGTTCTCCCTGTGTTCGCGTGGGTTTCCTCCGGGTGCTCCGATTTCCCCCACAAGTCCAAAGACATGTGTTGTAGGTGAATTGAATAAATTAAATTGGCCGTAGTGTATGTGTGTGAATGTAAGAGTGTATGGGTGTTTCTCAGTACTGGGTTGCAGCTGGAAGGGCATCCGCTGTGTAAAACATATGCTGGATAAGTTGGCGGTTCGTTCTGCTATGGGAAAATTAAGGGACTAAGGGACTAAGCCGAAGGAAAATGAATGAATATTTTTTATTTTATATATTATATTTTATATTTATATAATGTATATATATATATATGTGTCTTTACAATTAATAAAAAATTATTAAAAATAATAAATAAATACATTTTAAATAAATAATGAATTTTTGTTTTATTATTATATAATTTACATTGTCCACAAAATTTTTCAGCGCTGTAAAACATACAGAATATTATACGTGTATATAATAATAAATGTATTATTATTTGTTTTAAAACTCCCAAATTATTCTTCAAAACTAAATTATTTTATTACTGAAAATAAAACTGATGTAAACAGTAACAAAAAGTGAATTATTTGCAAAAATTATTTAGTTTCAATTAGCTGCCAAGGAAACATTTCTCAATTTCAGCTAACTTAAAAATCTAAGAAGTTAATCAACTAAAAATTAATAAAACTGTATAGACATGAACAAAAAAATCGAGCTATTAATGTGAATAAATGTAATGTATAAATACCACATTTGTTCAAATGACATATTTACTTTCTAAAATAATTTTTATAAATATATATTGGCAATAGTATATTTCTTACACAATTTTTAAAGTCTGTATAAATAAGTAAATAAATCTAATTAGAGTAATGGGGAAAATATAAAAAAGAAAGTAACAATTTTATATAAAAGAAAATGAATATGTTTTTAAAATGAAATCAATAAAAAGTTCGGTTTAAATAAAGAGTTTCGGTGTGAAATAAAACTGTTCTTAAATCTTCATGAGAAGATATATTATTAAGTCTATTACTGACAGTATGTGTGTGTATGTGTGTGTTTGTGCACAGCTACACACAGGTAAACTCCCGCCTCCTTCCTCCATTTTTTTTGTATCCGTCTACTTGTTCTGTAAATCATTAATCATCCATGACTCAGAATGTCTGCTCTAATAATAACTGCAGTGATTTGTATTCACCTCATGGATAAGGGCTCTTGTTAAGGGCAGGGGAGACAGCTTGGACAGACACACACCAGTCTCTGCACTCAAGAACTGGCACACACACATACACACATTCACACACACATTCACACTTACACAGTCAGAAACTTGGCGAAGACATTGATTCTGATGCCAATTGAAATGGAAGTGTGAAAGTGTCGCAGGTAACAAGAACTCGTACACACTCTTAAAAATAAAGGTTTGTTGGTGAAATCAGTGCTTTCGTGAAGAACATTTTAACCCTTAAATGGTTATCTTGAGTGTCTAGTTACTCGGAACGTACTCACTACCCACTGTTATCCATTTTTTTTAAAGTTAGACATTAGCCTTCTTAGTATTAAACAATACAAAGAATACAATAGTTTTATAATTAAATCTTTAAAAAGTGCATAGGGTCACCAGTGACCTCAGGTATGTAATAGTGTTAGGATATTTCCTTCACAACTGCAAGACTTGATCATACATATCTGATGATTTAGTAAGTGCAGTTCACCTTTATTCATATAGGTGGCAGTGTCTGATGAAGGCGTGATGTTTTGTCATAATTGAGCGGTGATGGAATGACGTCAGAACCCAGAAGAATAATTAACCACGGGTTCCTTGAGATTTTTTTACAATTCATAATACACTATTATCTGTGGTGAAAACAACTTGACAACACATTTTGCGTTGACTCATATCAAAAATGTGAATTCTGTGTATCTTATAAATCAGATGATTCTAATATATAATTAGATTACAATGTTTGAGTTAAAGTTGAGTCTGCAAGTATGTGGAAGTACCATCAAGTTATGTTTATGACAGATGCTATTTTACTGTTTAATTGAAAACATTCCCATTATAACGTTTCCATTATACAACCCCATATAAAACATTTTTTAAGGGAACCCAGGGAAAACTATTAATTCAGCATGAGACTTAATTCTTTTACTGCTCTATTACCACTGGCATGAAACCCAAAATATCATCAGTGAAATGTATGCTATTGCAGTAGCTATAGAGACCCGTCAAAGTCAAAGTCATCATAAGTCAAAATTATTAGCCCTTCTGTGAAGTTTGTTTTCTTTTTTCAAATATTTCCCAAATGATGTTTAACAGAGCAAGGAATTTTTCACATAATATTTTTTCTTCTGGAGAAAGTCTTGTTTGTTTTATTTCGGCTAGAATAAAAGCAGTTTAAATTTTTTTTAAATACATTATTCAGGTCAGTATTATTAGCCCTCTTAGGCAATATTCTCTACGGAACCAACCACTGTTATACAATCGATTGCCTAATTACCCTAACTTGCCTAGTTAACCTAATGAATCTAGTTAAGCCTTTAAACTACACTTGCAGCTGAATACTAGTATCTTGAAAAATATCTAGTAAAATATTATGTACCGTCATAATTCATTTATTCATTCATTCATTCATTTTCTTTTTGGCTTAGTCCCTTTATTAATCTTTATAAAAAGTTTCTTAATAGTGTGTTCTTTCCCAAAAAAATGCCAGGACAACGTTCATTTTTAAGAGGTGTACACAACAGACGGCTCAAAACATACCTGCCAGATGACGAAGAAGATGAGGGCGGCGCACAACACGAGTGTTAACATGTAGCAAAAGGCCGCAAAGGTGAAGGCCATGGCTGTGCCAGCCAGCCTGACGGTGGTCTGGGTCGAGAGAGGGCGAGGGGGAAATTTCCCCTGCTCTCTCTCTCAGTCTTTCTCTTGACGGCGATTGCCCTCACTCTCAGGGAAGTCACAAAGCACTTTCCTCTTCTTTTGTCTTCCCTTATTCCTCCTCTTTAGGCTTGGAATGAAGTTGGGAAAGAATTAGTGAGGAATCTTGTTGGTCTGGAGCTGCAGATAGGAGTCTGGCTGGTTATCCGCCTCCGCTGGCTGGAGCGTCTTGTACCGTGTGGCTGGAGTGAGCGTGTTTGAGTGTAATTCTTCCTCTCTGTCCACCTAAGATAACTGCTGGAGCTGTTTCCCCTGTTTCTTCACTCGCTCTGCTGCTCTCTCTCTGATTGGCAGAGGGGGTTTGTACTGTATGTATGTGGAGAATCGCTCTCCTCCCCCGTCTCTAAGATTAGTGCTGTACACTGAGTCCACACACCTTATTTACAGCACAACACCTTACAAAATATCTGGTGGACACATCAGAGGAAGAACGTCCTCGGTTTACCATCTGAAAAACACACATTGATTGGAGATGTGAAGTAAAGGACAGCTGCATGTGTTCGACCCCAACTTGATGAACGATTGTTGACTAGCGATTACAGTTTTAAGTGCAGTGGTCTTGTAATTTTAATCAATAACAGGACACATACGAGCATCTAATACGACTGGTCTTACATCTTCTCATAGAATGAAAGGTAATTGATCACCTTTAGATTCAAGAAGATAATTGATCAGTTTGGAATTCTAGAAATAATATGAAATATTTATGAACTTTTTAAGAGGGAATGCAACATATTGCTTCAAAGTGAGTCATCAAGTAATTATATTAATGTATGAACACAAACGATTTTAAGCAAGCTCAAGAAATTACTTTTTAGACAATTTGTGCAACATTTTGCTTCAAAATGAGTAATGGAGTAATAATATGGATATATAAACACAATATTAATCGTGATCTTAATGCAAACTCAAACTGACACTTTTTTTCAGATTTGTGCAACATATTGCTTCAATGGTAATTTGTCTTTTTAAGTGGCAATAATTTGTCATTCAACTCATAATATGAATATATGAACACTATGAATATATGCATCTCAATGCACGCTTAGACAGAACTTCAAAATGAGTCAGCAATCAATACAATAAATGTATGAACACACATGAATGATCATTTAGTCATTTGAAGAATCATTTAGTCTTAATGCAAACTCATTTTTCCTTTTTTTAGATAGAAGTTGTGCAAGATATAGCGTAAATAAAATGAACGACCATTTATTGGTTTACATATGATTATTAAGGCAATAATATGAACGCATGGACAAATTATTTAAGAACAATGTCATCTCAAAGCAAGGATTTGTTTAGACAGAATGTGCGCAATATATTGCTTTGAAATGAGGCATCAAATAATAATTTGAATATATATTAATTTCTGCAGCTTATTGCTTAGAATTCTGTTTTAAGTACATCAAAAACATCTATAGATAAATATAAATTAATTGTTTTTTTATTAAGCGTCTTGCTTAATATAAATTCGTATGAAATACTTAAATACTTATTTTATGACTATTTATAAAACTTAATCCACGCTTTTGCATAAACAGGTGCTATTGCATTCATTTAAAACATTTATTGCAAAATATTTGATTTGGCTGATGCAAGGAACCATATGATTCAGCTAATCATAATGATTTTTAAAAAACAAACAAACAAACGCCTCTTTTTTAAAGGGGATTTGCAGCCGTGCATCAATCCATAACAGAGCCCTAACCGTGTGTAATCCCTCTAAACAGTGCAAAACGTGGATAAACAAAGGTGTTGAAACAACGGTGGAAAATGGTGAACTAAGTTACACGGCAGGCTGTAAGAACGCAAGCGTTTACCTGTATTTTCTGAAGCAGCGACACAAGTCTGTCTACGTCTGTCCTCTCTCCCCTCATTTTCCTTCCATCAATCTGGGTCGACACCATGTCAGAAATCTGTGGTCCGCTTTGCTCTGGGTGTCAGTTTTGGTCCCATCACAGTCTTTCATTGGCTGCTGCGACCAGGTATGAAACAGCAGAAACAAGCCAAACATGCATGAACGTGCTGGACGTATATATATATTTGTGCTCTGTTTTATCTCGCGCTTCTGATCCTGCACAGCTTTCTGAAGTCTGACAGTTAATTAACTTAGCGTTTTTCTCTTTCTCCCCCCTTTCGCCTGCTTTACCCATTTCTCGCTCTCATTCCTTCTCTGCCTCTTTCAGTAAAAAAAAAATTTAAATTTATTCAAGCATTCCCCGCTGGTATTTGATCTCAAAAGCAGAACCATTGGAAAAGCCCTTCTCTCTCGCCCTCGTCTCTTTGATTAGAATAGAAATGTGATGTTATTACCTCTGCATGCGACGTTCAACTACATTCAACAGTCTCCTCTTCCTCCGTCCCTGTGTTTTCTGCCCTACTCTCTCGTTCCCTGGAGAGATCTGAGGGGGCAGAGGGAGCTCCGAGTCTTTTCTTCTTTGGCTTCCCTTGTTTGTCTCTCACTCTCTCTCTCTCTCTCTCTCTCTCTCTCTCCGTTTTATTCTTCTCTTACTGTCTCTCACTCTCTCTCTCTCTCTCTCTGTGGTACCTGCACTTTTTTGATGAAGTGCGTCTCTGTCACTGCAAGAGAAATGCAAAAACGTTTGATTCTTTGTAGTCAAATCTGCAGTCATGTTTTTAGAGATCAAGAGTGGAAGAGAGGTATTTTATTTCATTCATAATGTGCGCTTTACAAAAATTCCACAAAATTGATATTTAGTTAATGATTTTTTAAAAATGCAGATGCAGAATGTGCATTAGCCTACTCAAAAATACATGTTTTTGAAGATTTATTGCATTATTTTGCATGACTACTGCATATTGTATAACAGATTCTATTTGTATATATTTATTATTAATATTATTTTTTATTATATAAATTATTACAATTATTTTTTGTGCATCACATTAATAAATTTTAAATCATATTTAAACAGAATAAATGTGTATTAAATTATGATGATATCAAAGTATTTCTCTTTTTACTGTAATTTCAGTGAAATAAATGCACGTGAACAGAAGAGACTTTATTGAAATTATATTAATATATATGATATTTATTGAGTAGAAGATGCTATTTCCTAGTAAAATGTTATTTAAAAGCCCTTGCAAAACTAACAAAGCCATGATAATCATTGGTCATCACTGCTGTCCTACATGAAAACTGTAAAACAGTTACTGGGATTATAAAATTTTAATTGAGTTGAACTGGATTCCTAAATTTATATTTACCACAATTATCATAATAGCATTTTAGGTGACACGTCATTTTACAGTATTTTGCTGTAATGTTACATGTAATTACTATAGTAATAACAGTAGGTTATACATAATTACAAGCAATTCATAATTACAAAAATTAATCCTAACCCTATAGTACTTAAATATGCCTTAACATTGCAACAAGCCCACCTTAGTAATAATAATAATAATAGTGCAACAATAATAATTAATACATAATAATAATAATAATAACAATAATAATAATTAATATTAATCCCTACCTATGTAATAACACTGTAACAAAGACAACTTAAAAGTGTATTATAATAATAATAAACAGTTATTATTATTAATACTAATAGCATAATTATAGGAAAACTGGATATAAATAGTTCACATAATGCCTAATTTGCATATAGTGCCAAAACTATTTTTTAAATATCTTCAATATTTAGGAAATTCGTTATTTTTCGCTCATTATTAATGTATTCAAATCAGCGACACAATATCTGCATCTTTGTTTGTGCTGTTTAAAGCGTGGGATTTATTGAAGCTTGATTGACAAACTCCTCGGGGACAAGACAGTGACTCATTGCAAATATTAAAGCTTCCGATTCCGATTGCTTACATTACTGCAGAAGTATAGGCTGTTTTCCAGGAAAACTGACAGATATCCTAAAGCACATACAACACCTCTGACAGATCTGCACCAGCATGCCATGCGAAAGCTCTTCTAATAGAGTCCAAGAGTACCATCTGGTGGATTCTTCCACACGCTCTCCATTCAAGTTTAACAGCTTCCTCTCGCCACTACCCTTCAGGAAATGCCATTATATATGGAGAAAAAAAAACAAGAGAGAGAGAGAGAGAGAGATCACTTGAAAATTCTCTGTTTATTTACTAGGTTTGGGTTTGGGTAAAATGTTAATATTTGATTTATTCCATGATGACCTGATAACATTTCTTACAAATCTCACCGAAAAATGTTGTCATTTAGAGATATTTTTCCAGAAAATTACAGTTGTTCAGAATAACACATTTTCATTTATTGTGATTGTGTTATTACACAAAGTAGTTTCTGAACTTTTAGCAAATTAAATTATTGGTATCGTGTTGTTTAGTCTGCAAATATGCATTAAAGTAATAAATGTTCACCAAAATAAATTAAAAAAAATGTTTTATGTATCATTATTAAAATATTAATATTGATAATAAATATTAAGAACAATTAATTGAGCACAATGATGACAGAGCAGCAAATCATTGTGTTATTATGATTTCTGTAGACTGGAGTAATGATGCTGAAAATTCAATTTAACATTATGCATGAATAAATTACATTTTGAATGATATTAAATTGGGAATCTAGTTCATTTAAATTGTAATGAAATTTCACAACACTGTTTTTTTTAACTGTAGCCTATTTCAGATCAAATAAATGCAGTCTTACAAATAAATGCACCTTCTTGTTTCTGTAAATAGTTTGAGTTTGATAATGAGCAGTTTTATCATCAGCAAAGATACCGAAATTGCAGTGGTGGAAAGAATGCTGAAAAATACTCATACTCAAGTAAACTTGTAGTGCAAGTAGAGTAAAAGTATTTGTTGTAAATATTACTCAAGGTTTGAGTAAAAATTTGCCCTTTTTTAAGTACTGAAGAGTAGTACATTTGTGCATGCGTGTGTGAAAACAACATTCTGTAGTGGATTTAGTTATTGTTTAGGGCCATGTAGCGATTTCAGTCATCATAGAGTAAACATCCTTCATCTTCTCATCAGTGACATGCAGTCTAAACAGTCTCTGAGTCATTGTGTATAAAGATTTTGGACATCACCTTGGACACCTTTAATGCTTTCAAACAGTTTTGCTGCATTTATAAAGCGTCCATGTCTTGAGGTTGTTCAGTATGATGCGATTTACTTTCTATGTGTGAGTTGATTGGACAGCAATCACAGGACTGATTTTTGTACATAGATAATCCCCATAGACAAGAAAAACTAAAGCGGTGACTTCAGGTTGAAGGAAAATAGTGGAATAAAAGTACCGATACAGAGCTAAAACTGTACTCAAGGGAAAGTAAAAGTACGCATTTTAAAAACTACTTAGTAAATTACAATTCCTGAGGAAAACCACTCAATTACAGTAATTTCAGTATTTGTAATTTGTTACACCACTGCTAATTTGTAGTCAACGAGAGTTTCTTGGAGCTTACAGAAACATTAAAGACAAGAAATAATTTATTATATAATCATTTACTCCCTGTATTTTGTAACGTCTTTGACTTTCCTTCATGAAGGGGAGATGTTTGAGTGACTCTCGCATTGTTTCTGAATCTTGCATTTTGCATCCTTGTTTCTGTTAAAGTGGAAAAAAAACTAAATTATACGAGAAACACTCAGTATTGAGATTTTTTGAATGCTCTAATCAAACGTAGCGAATATAATCGTCTGACATGCTAAAACTCCTACTGAATTTCATGGACGCACTTTTTGTGAGACGCGGAACTAAAAGTTCTTAGCTTGTACGTTACGCCCGGACGCAATTGTGTGTCACAGTAGCGTGGTTGTGTTTTTATTAAACCAGAAATTACAGAATCTCTCGTTTTCACTAAAATGGCTGCTAAAAGCCAAATATGTTCAATATGGCTGGGGTCAGAAACCGGAATATTAAAAGGTAAGCTGTTTTTGTCTTTTTGTCGACACGTTGTCCACTTCAGCACACTGTTTAGTTTGGCACACGTGAGTTGGCGCAACATACATGCGTTTAAAATTTTAAGGGCCGTGAGACTAATGCGTTTTTCACCTTAAGGGGTGAGTCTCCGCAAAAAGCAGGCGTTTAACTTCTGTGAGATGAGCTGTTTGAGTCGGGATCAGGAGGTTTGTGTGATGGCATGGGGAGACCCTCACGAATCAGAGGTGAGAAGCAGAAATACTGGACAAACTGACTTCTAAATCGCCATTTAGTGACTGACAAACCTTGTCCATCTCTTTGTGTGTTTGCAGGTGTTAGTGGGCAGTGTGAACGGCACTGTAAAGACTTTCAGCACAGATAAGGGCATCTTCACAGCCACTAAAGAGTGTGGAGATCCTTCACAGGGCAGATTCACAGGACTGGCCGTCACTGACAGGTTGTTGATAATATAATGTTATGCTCTGCTCTTTAGGGGCTGAAAATTTGATGAAAGGATTTTTGGTTTGCATTGATGTACTGTAGAAGTTATGCATTATTTTTCTCTTCTACTTTTCCAGTTCCATGATAACATGTGTGGAATCAGGACTGCTGAAAGTGTGGCAGGAAGGCAGTACAGATACTGTAAGTTAGAGAGAATTCTGTCAACCCACATTTTATCTTAAGCATATTTTTTCTAAAAAATGTTTTATGTGCTATACATGGGAATTACTATTTGGTTCAAAGTCAAGACATGCCCTTTTCGCTGTCCCCATACAAAAGTGAAATAAATGAATACAGAAAGCACATTAAGTTCAAAAAGGGAAAATAATATGCGTTAAATAATGTTCCCTTTTTCGTGTAAAAATATAACCAAATACTTTAATGAATAGATTTAATAAAACGTAAAAAATGCCATAGTAGGTTTTATTGTATAAATTTATGCAAAATTAGTCAAAAATATTTTGCTAATGTCAATTAAGTGGGTGTATTATAAACAGGACAAAAAGTCCTGTATTTATAGATGCATTTTTATTTACAAGAACTTGCTTTATTTATGCTTTACATTGAAAATTTGGAGAAGATACTTTTATAAAGTTTTTGTTTAGTACTGTAAACCAGGGGTTCCCAAACTTTTCAGCTCATGATCCCCAAAATAACAATTCCAGTGACCCCCACTGTCCTCAGAGGTAGTTATAAACATACAAATATTGCACACACAACAGTGCACACACACCAGTATGAACTATATAAACACAACACAAAAAAGTACAATAGTCTAACAACCATATAATTTTTATGGTCATTCTTTGTTTAATTTAATATTACCTCACTTAATGAGAATGGTGGGCAATGTTTACAGGACAAGACTATTCTTGGTTTAATTTTTGGAGACCGCCACTTGGAGTACTATGTTCAGTCGTGGCCTTTATTTTTAATGTACGTGAGTGCCGTAAAGGTGGCAAGGTTAAACATTATGTCATAAAATCAATCTGCTGCAACTAACACTATTACTGTGTCATTAATCTAGTGTAATAACCCCAGGGGTCACAATCCAAATGAAAAAGAATTGAAAGGCTGATGGCTTCTTATTTGCATGTTGTTCTTATGTAACTATTAAATACTATTTTTATCTTCTGCAGATTATGGATAAAATATGACAATTCTAATAATTTAATAAGATATATGATATTTTTGGAAATCACCAAGCGACCCCCCCCCCCCATTGTCTCGGTCGCCTCACTTTGAGAACCACTGCTGTAAAGTAACAAAAAAACTAAAATAATGTCCTCCAATCAAATGTCAACATCAGTTTGGATATGGTAACCTGAAAAGTAATGTGTGATCCCCTGACCTTATACGCAAATACACTTCATTGAACATCTACTCATAGACATCACCTATATACTATATTACTGCAGGTTAACTATGTTTGTATATATTAGCTTTTAACTGATAGTTAAGTTATCTGATAGTAAAAAGTTATTAGTAATTTAGTTATTAGT
Organism: Danio choprae; assembly: GCA_903798125.1. Taxonomy (NCBI): domain Eukaryota; kingdom Metazoa; phylum Chordata; class Actinopteri; order Cypriniformes; family Danionidae; genus Danio; species Danio choprae. The sequence continues at coordinate 1,397,515 of CAIGQW010034901.1, forward strand.
TAATTAAAGTTTTTAGTAACTAATAAAGTTATAGTAACTAATGACCCTAACTTTTCTGATTTTGATTGTAGTGCAATAATGTGCACCTTTTGTAAAGCTGCTTTGAAACAACAATTATTGTGAAAAGTGCTATACAGATAAACCTGAATTTAATTTTAAATAAATTGACCCTGCTTGTACTGTTTTAATTGTAGATTAGGTTTAAATAATTTATGATGATCTGGTCAATTTTGTGATGATATAGATGTATATCAGCTTGTAATGCCATAAATCAGATCCTCAAGCACCCTCATCCATCTGTGTTCTTAGGTGGAGGTAAATGTTGGAAAGGACATTTGCAGAATGCGACAGAACCAATCACAGCGCCATCATGTGGCTACAGGGGGTAAAGAGAACCCGCTAAAAGTCTGGGACCTGGAGAAACCAGATAAACCAATATTCACAGCCAAAAATGTAAGGCAAAAGTCTATAACATTTTCAACCCCCAGTATTTTGCAATTAATTCAACAAGCTGTTCCTTTTTTCATGAATCCATCAGGTAGCCCATGACTGGTTGGATATGCGAGTGCCCGTGTGGGTCAGAGACATCGACTTTGTCGCTGATTCAGATAAAATAGTCACATGCACTGGACATCATAAGGTTTGTAAAATAATTAATATTATTTTTTTTAGACTTTGTCGATGCATGTTTGTCTAAAGTTGTTTCTTATCCTGTATCCTGTACACTAGACAAAGGTTGGAAATGAACGTGGGCTTGTCACAAAATTCTAACCACTACCGGAGCATTCTATCCAATCAGAAACATTTCTGTTGAGCTTATGAATGCAGTGACCAATCAGAGATGTTTAGTTTGGAAAGTACTTTTTTTTTTTTTTGAATGTGCACTTTTTAATATTCCCTCATAAAGAGTATTAAATATAAGAGATAACTTTTACAGCTTCAGTGATTGTTAGGGTTGGCTACAGTTTGGTGTCATGTTACTTTAATTCAGGACAAACTGAAATATTGGATGTGAGTATGAAGTAAGGACTTGTCGAAGAGAGCTGTTTTAAAAGAATTTGTTATAATAATAGAATTAAAATAATAGTTTAATTGCAGTGTTTACATGTCTGTACTGCACTTCAATAATGCCACTAAAATAGGCCTACTCCACATGTTCTAATTCGATTTCTGTTTAGTTCAATTATTACTTTAGTGTTTACATGGTATATAGTCTTAATCACAATATTCTCTTAATCATATTAAAATTGGAGTATTGGTGTCCATGTAATTGTACTCTGACGACTCGAGCCCTAACCCTAGTTCACTGATTTTGATGACAGCCTTTCCACAGGTTAATAGTAAGCTAATGTAATGTTAATTGCATAATCCAGATCTTGCATTCATGCTAACAAACAAATGATCAAAAGAAATATATAAATGCAATCCAAATAAATAAAATCTGAATTAATGAATACTTTAAACTTTAATTACATTGTTCAGTTAAAATGATTAAAATATTTTTTTTGTCCAATAATTCAACATAATTTTGTGGCTCAAAAGTTTCGGTTTAGGCACCGTTTTGGGACGAGTACCTATTTAAAAGCATCGATTTAGCACCGGTATCGAAATAACCCCAAACAATACCCAACCCTAGTGATTGTAGGGAATGTTTTTGCATGACTTGCTTTAGACTAACATCAAGGACTGATAAGTTTTGTCTATGATATGCTGTTTTTCCAAACAGAGAGCATTATAATTCATTTTTATTACAGTATCAAGAGCAATAATCAACAATAGAGATTTCATTTTGTCATCATATTGCAGCCTTGGCCTTTAATGACTTTCTTAAATGTCATGTAGTTTTGAGACCTTAACTATTAATTATCTTGGTATTATCTGCCATGAACAGTTGTGTTGCTGAAAGCGATAGTTCACTCCAAAACAAAAATTTTGACCAATTTTTCAACCTTCAGCTATTCAAAACCAGTTTGAGTTTTTCTCTTCTGTTGAACACGAAAGAATTTTTTTTTTTGAAAAATGTTGGAAACCGGTAACCATTGTTACCAGTTTCCAACAATACTACCGGTGTAGTATTTGTTTTATGTTATAATACTATGGATATCAATGGTTACCGGTTTTGTAAGATTATCCTGAATATATTATTTTGTGTTTGTGAGCTATTAATTCTGATTTATCGAAAAACTCAAATTTCAATTTACTTTAAATAGTCTGCTTGTAACTTTTTATGCAGAATTTTTATTAAAACCTCACAAAAAATTTAAAGTTGTTATTCAGATTTAAAGGGATTGTTTGCGCAAAAACAAAGATGTACTCGCCAATTACTCACCCCAAGTGGTTCCAAATCTTTTTTACATTTTTCTTGAATACAAAAGAAGATATTTTGAAGAATGTTAGAAACCGGTAACCTTTGACTGTAACCATGGAAGTCGATGGTTTTTGGTTTCCAACATAATTCAAAATATCTTCTTTTGTGTTCAACAGAGGAAAGATATTGAAACTTTTTGACAAGTGATGGGTGAAAAGGTTTAGTTTTAGATGAACTATCTCTTTAATATGTTTTTTACAACAAAACACAGACATTTTGCGTTACGAGTATTGTAAGCCAATGATTTTTTTTATGCCCATCCCGTGCCCTTTGCCACTGTCTTCCTTTGTGTCTTAAGGTAAACATCCATGATCAAACATGACTCAAAATATCTTGTTCCACTCCTCCTCCATCAGGTGCGTGTGTATGACCCCTCGACGCCTCAGAGGAGGCCGGTGTTGGAGGCAGATTTTGGAGAGTACCCGCTCACAGCGCTCTCTCTTCCTGCCAGCCAGGACGCAGTGGTCGTGGGCAACACTCACGGGGAGCTCGCCATCCTCGACCTCCGGAAAGGTAAGCACAGCAGTAGGTGGAAGCTCCGTTTTTTTTTTTTTCCTCTCAGGCAGGCTTGTTTTTGAACTGAAGCTCCATTTGCTCAGGGTTTTTTTTCTCTCTGGATCTGTGTTCCAAGTATAAAGGCTGTATCTGGCCAGCCATTCTCTCTGTATGTGCAGTGTAATATTATTGAACTCCTGAGTGTGTTGTTTTGTCTGACCCCATTTACTTCTCCATCTGCCTGCAGGGCTTGTTCGTGGGTGTTTTAAGGGTCTGGCGGGGGCAGTGCGGGGGTTGCAGTGCCATCCTTCCCTCCCGTTGGTGGCCTCTTGTGGTTTAGATCGTTTTCTGAGAGTACACAGCCTGGAGGACCGCTCTTTACAGCACAAGGTATGAATGCACAAGAAAAACTGGGTTTCTTTTCTCCAGTCTTGCCACATTTGTTCTTTTTCTGTGGTTTCCAATCCCCTTTGGTTTGTGCATAGCCCTTCTCTCATTTCCATCTGGTTGCATGCATCATATAATCAGAAGTGCCTCCCACTCAGTGTCGCATTTGTATAAATGGTAATTTCATGAACATGTTTTTTTTTTTCTGTGCAGGTATATTTGAAGTCACGACTCAATTGTGTGCTGCTCTCTAGCAGAGATCTGGAGGTAAGCGACTGTTTGGTGTCAGGGGGAGCATCATTTTGATGATTCGCTTTTATGTAACTGCTTATCAACAGTAGCAATAATGGAAGTTGCTTTCTCACTGATGACTTTTTGCTGCATCCTAATGACTTGGTTAATCGTAGGACTCTTTATGTGCTCTGTTTCTTTCAGTCATCAAGTGACAGTGGAGATGTAGAGGAGGTGAAAGCAGAGGAAGGGGATGAAGTTTGGGATAACATGGAAACAGTGACAGAGAAGACAAAAAAGAGGGCCGTCGAGAAAGATGAAGCAGCTGCTTCTGGGGTAGATGGAAAGAAGAAAAGGAAACAAGTGAAAAAGTGATGTAAAGTGATTACTGATGGACATTATTAGCATTTTATACAGTTTATGTTATGTCACTGTATCAGCAGTGGCTAAATCTGAAAGACTGTTTAATACATATATGTCAAAATATGTAAAGGTCATCTTTTTGGCTCCTGGAGTGGATTTGAACATGAAGTGATCTGAATTGAGATATTCAGATGAACTTTTTTAATGTATAAAAATGTTAAAGGGTCGTCATTGTGATTTTGAATTAAACAGAGTTGAATGTCATAAATGTAGCATTTTTATTTTTAGAAATATGCCCTCCCTTCTCATGAACCATTCACTAGCTTCATGTCATAATTTGGTCCTGTTAAAACTGAAATAAAATATATATATAAAATGGAACCCATCAAAAATACTTGAATAAAGTGTGCACTCCTATAACAAGCCATTTTACTTTTGATATCATCAATTCAACTTTCACGAGTTAAAATGCCAATTTTGTTAGATCAGAAATAGGATTTATTCTAATAACAATGGTATTTTTAACATCAGCTATTACATTTTCACTAGTAAAAAAAAATATTGATATCAGGTATTACATTTAAACTAGCAAAAACTACGATTCTTGACATCCATGGTTTTTTCACTAATTAAATGTCACTATAGACTCTCATTCAAATTCAGTTGTTGAATTCATTTTCTTGCATACACTTCAGCAATTGTTCCCTACAGAAAATCTTTGGTCTGTTATATGTATGTAGCTTTGCAGTGCTGCTTTCTTAAAGCCTGTGTAACATTATTTAAGGAGAGAATTGTGAATCTGTGCAGGTCTAAAGACCTTGACTTGACCGTGAATGGACCATACATACCTGTGCTTGTGTGGGTGTTTGTATTACACATTGCGTTATGCACACTTAAACACACCCTATTCTAGTCTGTGATAAGATAAGGAACATCTTGAAACTGTCAACTTTGTAAATTAAATGATTAGTAGGTAATCACTGATTGAGCATGTTTTACAAATGTACAGAAACAGTATTTGACATTACAATTTAAATTACCAATTTGTCAATATATTTTTTTACACTATGTATAGAAAATGAGATCCTCATTCCAGATGAATTTATAGTTTTATTATAGTAAACGTTTAGTAACTTTTTTTGTCTTATTGATTATTAATAGTATAACCACAGTTTTACTATAAATGCCATAGTTAAACTATGATTGCATAGTTTTTGTTTTTATTTGTAATAAAATCATTGATGTTTAATGCATAACATGTTATTTCCCCGTCTAGTAAGTGTGACCTTCCCTTCTGAAAATAGCCCTGGTTTAATACAAATAAAACTTATTGTAGTTGGTTATCTAGAAATCAAGCATGGTTTTGTACAGTTTTCTACAGTAACTAAAGTTTAACAATGGTATTTTTAGAAATACTGCAGTTATACAAAAGACAATGTATCCGCCAACATATGATTACTACAGTTTACTATAATAAAACATAGTTACCGGAGTTTCCATTTTCAAGAAGCTGAGGGGCAAAGGGCATCAAATACACAGGGGTTGAAGAAGTATGACAATATGAACTGAACTCTGAAAACTTGCAGGGTGGAGAGGCATTATCCTTACTGCTGACTTGTGATTTAAAACCCAGAAGTGTAGCTTTATATGCAGGAATTTCCTGTATGATTCTAGTAAATTTTGAACCCATAAAACATTGAATGTTTGTGGTTTGACCCTGTGCTCGGTAACAAGGTCGTAACCACTAGAAAGATTTCGTTTCCTCATGATTTCCTCCTTTAGAGCGAGGGAAATGGCTGAAACTAATCTGAGAAACACGACCACCACATTACAGTAGGCATCCTGACATGTATTTTTCCTATAGGGCTATAAACATTTCAACATTTTAACAGTGAGTAAAGCCTAGATCGTTCGTGCAGTGTTTCCCCCCTGTAAGTTCAGTCACCAAACTCTTATCAAAAGAAACTCGTGCAGATTTCGCCCCTTCACACCCAGACATCCACCTGCCTGAGGTACTGGTACATTTTATGTGCTTAGATGGAGTGTTTTGTCGTGGTACATTAATTGACACGCCATTCTTGTGTTTGACAATCGAAATTCCTTCACACAGTGTGCACTTCTGTGCTCTTTCACCTAACAATGGCAATAATTAACTCTCTCTCATGAGTATTTTATTATCCTGTTATAAAGTCTCCTTTTTTCATTCTTTGATCAATGTTTAGAGTCCATAGTCTATTATCTATTCTAATCATGCAGAATTACTTCATGCTGCAATTAAGACGTTGACCTACAACGCATTTGCTGATTTATACGGGTGAAAATATCCAGAAAATAATTCTGCAATTAATTAAAACCACCGTGAATTTAAAGTCATGATTATGTGGTCTACACAGTAAATCTAAGTTAAACCCTGGCGTCCTCTAGTGGTTACCTGTGTTGTTTTTACTAAACATGGTTTGGCCTACAACATTTGTATAGTTGATTTTAGTGAAAAGTGTGTCTTTGAACTGGTTTAAATTGATAAATGTACCTGAAACAGCACCAAATAGGGTCCTGAGGTAGCCTGTGTGTAAGTCCAGGATGTTGGATTTGAGGGGCAGGGCCAAAAAGATGTTAAATATTGACGAGGGGTGTAATTATTAACTAAGCTTCAACTCCAAATCACTTTTAAACTGGCCTCTCTCGGCCTGACATAGCATTGCTGACCGACGCTTCCCTCTCACCTGCTGCTCTCGCCTTATGCCGTCATTCTCTGCTGTTTTTTTGGTTACTCTTTAATTTTACATTTTTCATCTTCAGTTAACTTCAGTTAAAGAAAAGTTAAGCTTTTCTTTGGTTTGCATTCTTTCTCAGTTTTTTTTTTCTAGCTCCAAAATCCTGGACTCCAAAAAGGAAGAACTGCGAAGGTAAGAAACTCTTTATTGAACATAAAGTTTAGAGGAACATCGAACATAATTATGAATTTATATAAGTGTTTGTGCTTAAAAACCCAGAGCAAAACTCATGGAGGTTCAGGTTTTTGCCTCGCCTCTCTGATTCATATAGGAAATTGCAATGTTAACGTCTGTTTGTTTTTTGAAAGGCTAGGTTAATATTCTAATGTAAATACACCACATTGTCTAACAAAGTCAGACTAATATAAAAGAAGATAAAGAAAAATACTGCAAAAGCTTTGCTCAAACATTATTTCTTTTAAATCAGTTACAAAGAAGGCCGAGTTTGTTTCTTTCTAAAAACCAAGTTCATTGTCAGTACAAAAGAACAAAATGTTACTGATGTTTAGACGCAAATAAATGTCACTCTTAAGACTCAATAACACCAATTACTTCAAATTTTACCAAGTGCTTTTTTCCACAAAGTCGATTTCATACGATACATGTTAGTTTAACTCCAATATCAAGAGCTGCAATTAGGAATTGTGATAAAAATGAACCACCTACATGAGGTCATGCCATTGATTTTCTCTCACCCTACACAAATGCTGGATTCGGCACTGGGATGAGAAAGATAATGGTGGATTCACAAGACGATAACAGGAACAGATAACACACACTGACTCATGCGCAGTTTGGCCCCTTTAATTACTTTATTATGCTGTTTTTCCAAAGGTAGCAAGGAGCAGTGGCGAGGTTTACAGCAAGGCAAAGTCTAAAATATGATATGAATGAAGAAACCAAGAAAGAACCTGATATAGATTACAGTCTACATGTCTAACTTGTGACTAAAAGGAAGTGATATGTGCAAAACGAAGACATAAAAACGTATATGAATTATTAAACGACACACCCTTATTCCTCTCAGCCCGCACGCAAACTCTGCCGAGCACCCTTGTATTGACTGCCATCATAAAATTGCTGTTATCAAGATCAGTCTTAGCACTTTGGACGTGCTGTTGGCCAATAATGGAGTCTATGGCATGTCATAAAGATGAGAAAGAAACAAGAGGTCAAAGTCATGAGCCAACAGAGAAACTCTCACATGTCCTTAATGGCAGTCATTACCCTTTGTCTGAATCCTGATTTAACTTCTTATTATGCTTTCGTTTCAGGTGGCAGCACTCTTTGGACATCATCATTTAAGGTGACATGAATGGGACATTAAATCTGAAATCCACTTCCTTCCGTCGTCCATAGAGGGCGCTCTACAAAGACTTGGTGCTGACTGCTTGTAACAGCAACTCCATGTGGAAGGTTTGTGTCTTCCAGTGGAGCTGCTGTTGCGTGCAGATAGTCACCGTTATCTCCTTTATGCATTATTGTTTCTCTTTTTAAATTCACATTTCATTTATGTGGTTGTAAGAGCATGTTTAAGTCTAGGACACAGGGTGATGACCTATGAATTGACAGCCAGTGTTTGCAGTCCAGCTGCCTGTCAGTTCTGTAGGCCACTGCCCTGTTTATCCTACTAAACACACACTGATCTGCTTAGAGACAGCAGGAGACTGTATAACTGTCGGTGGGCTACAGAAATGTAAAAATACTGTCTTGTAATGCTTATATTGGGGTTTTGGCTAGGGGGGATATTTATGTATTTATTTTGAGGTAGCAATATGATTATTTAACTGTATTTAGTTTCATTCGGACATTAAAATATTTTAAAATCAGTTTCTTTTTTAATAAATTTGATTTTTACAGCATGACTGTTTCATAGCTCATGGTCTTCATTACATGTGGTCTTTTTTATCACATTCTTTGCATGCATTTCATATATTTAAAATGTTCAGTTTTCTCAAATCAGTTTCCCACCAAGAATAATCAGATTAAGATTAATACAACAATAAGTGTGGAAGCTTTCACACAGACTAAGCGTGCAATGCAGTTTATGTCTTGTTTTGCTTTAAATGCTCAAGTTGGATTCTGATTGGCTGCCAAAAATATTTTCAAAATGCTTCTGATGATGTCCAGAATTTTCTTCTATGTTGTTATTATTGTAGTGGTAATGTGGACTTGTCCTTTGAATGATTTTAGAGATTTATGGCTATTGTTATATTTTAATGGGATTTTTGTTCACATGCCGTCAATAAAAATTTTAAAAACTTTTACATTTTCATTTACATTACAAATATATATTTTTCTCAAATCAATGTCGCTACATTTTAACACTGAAAGTGCTAACTATAATAAAAACTAAATAATTAGGGTAGACTATTAATTAATATTTTATTATTAGTGTGTGCTGCAGTTTGTTGCTTTATGTCATATTTGTGATGTGGTCTTTCTATCAGCGCTTATTTTTAAAATGTACGGTTATTGTGACATACTCATGAGACATTTATAGTTTGAGTGAGCTATTGAAAAGTAAACCTCAGCACTGAGAGTCCCATCTGTCCACCAACAACATAAAAACAGCTGATTTCCTGTAAATGTCAGAATGCTTTCACTTTCAGTTTTGTTTTGCCCAGAGTTTTTCCCACTGCAGTGTCAGACGTGTCTTGGATTTACAGGAATAGCTCTAAGATTTCAACCAGTGAATTGCACCAAACTTTTATAAAGACAGATCATCTGTTCCCAGATCAGTGTGCGTGAGTGTGTGTTTCATTTAGGAAAAGTGAGTCTGCATACTTCACTCTCCAAGAACAGAAAGCACTGGAACTCCCTGTGAATTCTGATTGACTTTCATTTTCACTCTCTGAAAGAAGCCTTTTATGCTTTGAAAACAAGGAAAGAACATTGTAGATTCTTCATCTGGCATAGTGGGTGGGGAGTGTCATTTTCTAGGACCTCGTTATGACAGTGTCTAGCCTGGCACAAACTATATGCAACTATATGCAGTCCAGGACAAATATAGCAGTCTGGTAGCTATACACACTCAAATGAAAACCCCCACTCTATTCCTAGAACTGGAATATTACAGTCTTTCCAAGATCAACAGATGGCATTGATATAGAATGTTAAAGAAGTTATATTATATAGGTCTAAAGTTTATTTCATAAAATTGATAATAAAAATTGTAATATGGTAATATTTTATTTATATAGAAAATTTTAAAATGTAATTTATTCCAGATAATTATTCCAAATATTTCAGATTATTATCAATGCTGATTTCATTAGTCTAAACCATGATATTTTAGCAAAATATATCACATACAAAAAAGTTATTTTACATCGTAATAATAATGTTTCACAATAGTACATTTTTTATTGGATTGTTAATCAAATAAATGCAGTGTTTATGAGCAGAAGATACCAACCTATTGTTTCCAAACTTTGAACCTGTGCTTTATTTATATGCAGTAATTTATGGCCTTTGAATAATTAATTAATTTAATGTTAAAAGGCTATATTATATTATATTATTCATTCATTCATTCATTCATTTTCATTTCGGCTTAGTCCCTTTATTAATCTGGGGTCACCACAGCGGAATGAACCGCCAACTTATCCAGCATATGTTTATCAAGATATGTTATAATGTATTGTATTATAAAATTAAATATATATTTTAGAACTAAATATATTTATAGCCTTTAAGTTATTCATTCATTCAATTAAGTCAAAGGGATATATTCTAACGTATTATATATTTTATATTAAAATTTATATTATAGAATGAAATAATATTTCTATGTAGTAATTTAAGGCCTTTACATTATTCGTTAATTAATTAATTAATTAATTCATGGATTCATTCATTCGTTTGTTCATTCATTCATTCTTTCATAGTAAACTTGTTAAAGGATGTTATTGTGTATTATATTATATATATATTCATTCATTCATTCATTTTCTTTTCAGCTTAGTCCCTTTATTAATCTGGGGTCGCCACAG
>CAIGQW010034901.1:1434720-1459630 GCA_903798125.1 Danio choprae
CTCGCTCGCCTGTTTTCATTGCCTTCTTTTTCAATTTAGTGAGTAAGTGGGCCATTACTATCGGCTGATCACGTTCCATTAGACCGAGTGATAATGATAAATAACCAAGGTTGTAAGGTTTTTTTGTTGGTAACTGTAGTTTCAATTGGAGACTTGCTATGCTTTCATGGATCATAACTCGCATAACCCGGGAACAGAGGGCAGTAGAAAGAGATTCAGACAGAAAGGAGAGACGGGAGCAGAGGTTAAAGTCATGGATGAGTGTATGAGTGGGAGTTTGGTTAAGGATGGAGGGAAGAAAGAGTCATCATTGTAAGTATATCATGTGAGACAAAGAGACGAATGGAAGAGGAATCGAAAGGGATAATGGAAGAGAATGGAATCGTATTTCAGAGGGATTTGGCAGGGTTCAGGGTTAAGTATGTAAAGGCTGGTAGGAGGTTTTTCTTTTTTTTTTTAAATTTCCTTTCAGGGATGTGTGAATCACTAAAACTCTGATCATAGCCAAGCCTGGGATTTACACTTCTTCCCCTCCCACTCTTCTGATAAACTTCCATAAACACAAGGTCATGAAACCTCTCATTCAGCGTCTTTCCCCATCCATCACACATCAGCTCATAGTGCACCTCCTTGTTTTTTCTGCAATGATAAGGTGGATCTGTACTGCATCCATCATTGTGTCCCTCCGCTAACCCCTCGGTGATGCTGATATTCCATAATGAGTATTAATGCAAACTCATGACTTATAAGCCATGTATAAGCCAAGAAAGGCCTCTGTCTCAATTAGACATTTTGATGCTGAGATTGAAGTATTGGGGAATGTTCCAATCCCATGGAAGTGTACTTTGGTAGTGTACTTTAAAAATGAGAAAGTTCATCATTTTCTTATCCTCATGTTGTTCCAAGCCTTATGTATGTATGGAACACAACAGATATTTTGATGTTGTTTTTTCCATACACAAAGTCAGTCAACAAAACATTTGACCCAACTGACCTTAACTGTATGAAAAAACGTGTGTGTCATGTACCAATATATGGATTAGTAAATAATGACACAATCTTCCCTTGACATTTTGGACCAGAGGAATATGTTCAAGCCAATGCTGAGTTCTTTAAAAATTTTACCTGATTTAATTAGAGATCGGCTGATATGAATGCATTTTTATATACATTTAAATGCTATTTTTTAAAGCTATGATAAGCACTGCTAGATTAAGTGTTTTGTCTCGAAAATAAATGCTATAACTGACTAAAAGGTTTGAGGATCAAAGTACACCTTGTTCTCCAGCAGTGAGTGAAAACCGTACACCATCATTATGCACATTTGTTACGGTTGAGTTATTGAAGGGAAACTGAAATTTTAAGCAGTTCAGAATTTATTATTGCCAATCCAAACTTGGTGTAGTGCATATCACATTTTCACATGATAGAGGGAATTTTATGCATGCAGGACAAAACTATAGAATTACTAGCAATGTGTTTTTCACAAACACACTGATGACATCTGTCCGAATTTCTCAGAATGTAGATCCTGTCCTGCCTGTTTAGAGAATGCTAGACTGGGTTAACATGATCCTTTGTGTCCTGCCGGCCCTCTGAGGGCAATGTTTGTTTCAGTGCACTTAGCTCACGTATTTTGTCTTAGATAATCAGCATGTTTCAGCATTTACTCACATGAAAACGTGGGCAGTCATGCAGCAGTTTTTCTTAATCCAAAAACACAGTTGTTCTTTAATCCAAATTGGTAGAAGGGGAGCATATTCTCTGAAATTGCGGCTTCTAATGCATGCTGTATAGGCTTATGTGTCTGTACGGAGTGGCAGAGTGGTCAGACTCCAGTGTGAGATTATGTTTGTTTTGGGGACTAAGTATGACTTTCTGTGTGTATATGCCATCCAGCTGACATTGGTATGCCTTGTGAAAGTGTACACAGTCTTAATGCGGTCACAGAGTGTTTGTATGTTTGTGTGTGAGGCTTCACTGTTCAGGAATCATGTCTACAGGGATTTGCTTTAGCTGGTTTCGTACATGCCAGAACTATTGTCTCTTTCTGTCTCTCTCCCAAAAGTATTAAACAGAAAGATGATGTTTCTTATTAGTCTGTTTAAGAAGAATCAGCTGAAGTGTTAAAATCTAATATTGGCACTTTCTTGTACTTTTTAGATTAGCCCTTAAACACTACCTCATCCCTGCTCCAGCATTAGCCGAGATCAAAGCCAGTTGCCAAACTCAAAGATGATTTTAAAGCTATACTTCCAGACAAGCAAGAAGTCCGCTCCAGCTCTCTGCGATTAGATTGTACTCTAGATTGGGGAAATATATTCATGTGTAGTACAAAACCTTTGTCGCTCTCTTGCACATTATCAAAGGAAATAAGGAAAGCAAGAAATACAGAAGCTGCTGTATAGGAACCAATTTTATGCTTTTTATCTCATTGAGAAACATAAAGCGTTATCGACCGCCAGCGCATGAGAGAAAAAGCAAATTTGCACAGACTGGAAAGTTAATAAAAAAATCTTATGTTCTTGTCTCTTATCCACCCTCCCCAATACACACATACACGCACATATCCTGCTTGTGGCATTAGCATTCAAGTCTGCCCCGCTCTAATGTTAAGGCAAATTGTAATCTGTTCCTACATATGTAAATGACCCTTGTGTGGAGAAAAAAAAAGTGATTTGTTTTCCCTAGATAATCATTAGTATGCACAGTTTTCTTTTTTTTATGTGCCATTTTCTCTGCATGAGAGTGGCTTCATGTTGCAGTCTTTACATTTAGCCTGTGGCGCTCATATGCAGTGTATATTAAAATATTTTACATAACCTTTTGGCAGTTCTGACTAATCAGCTATTTAGCTCTCATCTTTGACCAAACAAACTATTTCATTACAGCCTTCATGATAATTTCCTAGTATGTTCTGCTTCTGGAGCTATGATTAGACACAGTGAGCGTGCATGAATGTGAAATAAGTTTGAATGCTTTAAAGCGGGAAGAAGGAAACCTACAGTAAATGTCAGTGAAAATATTTGAGTTTCTCATCTGATGTTAGGAAACAGAAGATTAAAAAAAGCATCAGCAAAAAGCCCACCTGCTGAATTTAACCTTGAACGTAGGTGTCAACAGCTTGTCGGTATGTGCGAATGACCTGACCTTGTCATTGCATTCGGGGTTCGGTGTTGCATTCTCAGTTCACTTGGGTCCAGATTCATTCATTTAATTCGGTCAAGTATGGTACATGTGAATAATACATAGAGGCAATGTAAAATGTGCCAGATTTAGCTATGGTGCTTTTTTCAATTATTTTAAGCATATGCATGTGTCCATAAGTGCTACACATGACTCGTGTTTTGCTTAAATGAAGTAGACATAGAAATTCAGAGATATATAGTAGAAGAATTGTGTAATTGACTGCAGAACACATTGTTACCCTGGAGACTGCCTTTGGATATAATAAGCCATGTTTTCAGGGTACTTTGCAAACGGTAAGATTTGAAGTGGAATTTGTTCTGTTGTGAAAAAATAAAACCTATTTTGCCCATGCAGTCATAGTTCTGAAGTTTAACCTAGTTTTTAAATCCTTATGTTTTGGGTTTGCCTGTTTTAAGTTCGCTTTTTTGTGACTCATATAAAGCTGCAGTGCTACTGTAGATGTTCGTCTAAAAAATGCTTTATGGCAGCCAGCTGTTAAGTGTCTTAATGGATTCATGTTTAATTCATGGCCACATCACAAGGCCCTCACTTCTCAGTGTTGTTCTCTCATCCATTCCCATCCTTTGTACAAATATCAGAAGGAATATATTTATTGACTTCTGAGTACTTTTATTCTCTCTCACTTTTCTCTTTTTTCCCCTCCTCTTTTGCTCTGAATAAAGTAATGCATTTAGCCTCTAGGTGATCCGTAATCCTCCGATTTAGTGTTTTACTCTGGTATGCTCTCATCTGACTCAAATACAAACATTAAAACAATCCTTTGTGGTTCCACAGTGGCATGTTACATGTGGTATTTTATAAAAAAGAGAACTTTGACATTTTGCTTTATTCTTTTTAAGTTTTGGTGAGTGCAGTGTAAGTACAGTGATTTGGCATTTACCTTCACACATGAGCAGACTCTCTAGAGCCTCTTGACATGTTTGCAAACTGATTGTAGGTTTTTTTATAAGAAGGTTAATGGTTGTATTTCTCTTGTGCATTCTGAGGAAAGCCATGTTTATTCAGGGTATTTTATTCTGTGCGTGTCCCACTTTCCTTACTGTAGAGAATGTGAATTCCTTCAGCTTAGGTGGGTTCTTCAAGGAAAAATGCATGTGAGGATCCTTCTATGATACTGAAGCCAAAAGCTTTCCAGCCATGCAAAATGAAATGAATGAAAAAAGTGGTTTTGGTTACAATATTTTAAATGAAACGTCAGGTTTGATTTCTGTAAAATTGAATTCATTAGAAATGTTTGTCACAGTGTATTGCTCTGGCATGTCATTTTTTCCAAAACCATGCTGTCGTTCTGCTTGACTTGTTTATTCAATATGTTTTGCAGCGTGATTTAGATGAAGATTAATTCTGGGCCTCTTTGTATCACACATCCTATTGTGGTTTAAAAGGGTACAGTGTTAATGGAATTTTAAGCATAAAAACAGTTGTGCTTTGAATCATCCTGCATTCAGATGGGTCTTTGTGACAACATGACACCCTATTCTTTTATTGAGCATTCAAAGGGACACTAGTATAGTGAATGGACAAATGCCATGTTGTGTATCTTAATAGTAAGTGAATCAGAAAGATGCAGATGGCAACTTTCTGTTTTGTGTTTTGGTTACAACTTAGCAAAAATGCATAAATACCTTTTATTTTTCATATTGGTCAAGTGTTGGGTCATTAGGTGGTCTTTTGTTCATATCCTTTCATAAAAACATATACAAATAATTGCTCACTTTGGTGATCTTGTGCGTCTTTTGGCTCTGATCACAAACTTTCTCTGATTCTTTGGTTTGAGGTTCCTTGTTGTAAATGAAAGCCTGTTAGTTGAGATCAGAAACTTTCATTGGGATTACTGGACTGAGCTGCCTGTCTGAACCTGACTGATCTTTAAGCTAGGAGACAGCTGCCTGTCTGTTTGACCACTCCTGACTTAACCTTTTTAGATGGAAGGCCAAGAAGCTTCGAGTTTGTTTGTTTTGCTGTGTACGCGTACATATAAAAAAAACTCAAGAAATCTCTAACACAAACAGGGGATTTAACTGCTTTCATTGATTCAGTGTGACTAATAAATAACGACTATGATATTATCTCACAGAAGGATTTATTCCAACACATGACAAGTTATAAGGTGAATTTAAAGTAAATTCGCATGCAGTATTTACTACACAGAGCCGTAGTTCATTTTAGAAACTTCACAAACAGCTGTCATAATTGCAGAATAATTATCTTTGATGCCATTATCAACCCATTAAATAGAATTTCAATTCAGGTCAATTTCATAACCGATTTTTTTTTTTTTTCATTATCAGAAAACTACAACTGTGTAGAAAATGCTGCTCTATCTGAACGAACATATTGGAGGTTTACTATAATGAGGTTTACTGACAAAGTGGACATGAAATTCTCCTTCGAGTAATTGCCCAGCCCTGGAATGAATTCTGGAATGAAATGTTCACATCTGCAAATTTACCTTTTTTCTTTTTAATAGATTTAATAAATTTCAGTATTCTACAAAGTCAGATCTATTTTAAGCAAGTAATATTTGACTGTGAAAAGGTCATCTGTGTGTTTGCTGGTCTAGTGAATGTGGCTTTGTTAAATAAACATGTCTAGGTGTGGGCTTGGATGCTAGTCCTGATGTGAGCAAGAATCTACCCAGAAGGCTTCCACCGCTACATTGTCCTCATATTGTCCTCCAAAGATCAACAAAATCAAATGGAGTGTTTTTACAAAACAAAGTGTCCCCCCCCAATCACTATACTGATTTTTTAGATCAAGATGATGATTTGAAGGTTATTTATTTAAAATTGATACAAAAATTGATGCTAATGCATAAAATAGAAGACAAGATTCTCAGTGTACAAGATACATGCTTCTACAAGTCCAAAAATAGCTGTTCTGCCAGATATATTCTTAGATAAGTCATTTTATGTAGAGACTGCTTGGAATAGTGCTGCATTTAATTAATGATACAATTAAAGGTGGTGTGGTGGAGGATGGCAAGCTGTTAACAAAATAACTGGGAAACGGTACAGGCACAAATAAATCTGCATTTGCAGAGGTTTCTTCCTCTGAAATGTTACTTTTTGTTTGGTTAAGAGAAGTCTTTTAATTCAAAGCGAAAGCAAAGTGAATTTTATGCATCAAGCTCCTTTTGCAACTTGACTGATGTATTGCCTGTTGGATGTTGAGAGAAACTCAGATTGGATTATGCATGTGTCTGTAGTGCCACACAATGTGCTGTGCCCCACAGCAGGCTTGTGTAATGCATATTCAGTTGTTTTAAAGCAGACCTTGCTGCTATATCATATTCACATGCTCATGCACATCCAGTGGTACAGTTTTGCAGTATTTATCTCTGCAGTCCAGTTGCTCAGCTATCATTCTGCTCTGCTGATAACAGTGTCATTTCACAGCAATCCAGTGTGTCCATCTTCCTTTCAGTTGTTTCTTTTATCAGCAGGTAAAGCTTTTTCTCTAAACAATTTTATAGATTGATCAAGAAAGCTTTACTGTGTGGAAATGGCATGTGCTTTAATGTTTGACATTCAGTGAGGCTCTTTCCCTCTCCCACTTTTCATCTGTTTCTTCCTCAGTAATAGAGCCTGACAGACTTGCTGAGCCTGAGGGAGCAAAGCACACAGAGGTGCGCTCAACACACCTGCTGGTTTGTTACTCCTGCTTGTGTGCGTCATGTGGGAAATCGCTCCCATCATATATGGTGGTCTATGCAGAATCTCTGTGGACTGCAGTCGACATGGTGTGTGTTATCAGCAGTGCTGGGTGTGATCTGATAGTGCTCTCACTAGTGACTAAAGTCCTATCTTTACTGTCCTGCTGTTCCTTTCATAAAGAGCACCCTGAACAGTGGAAGTCTGTGTTTTATAGCCAGAAAACAGATTTAGAATGAGGTACAAATCAAAATGTTTTTAAATTAATATCCTGTGCCATAGAAGAGATGCTTGTGCACCAACACATCAAAACTAGCTTCCATCATAAGCAACAAAATAGCTTTTCACATATAAAAATGTTAACCCTGGGTCATTCTCAAAAGCAGGTAAATGTATTATCCTGTAAACCTGTATTATCTTGTTTTCCATTTTCACACTGCTCATGGATTATACAGGGTTGACGATTAATAATTAATAATAGGTATTCATATTTTGACATTTCACAATTGACATATCTAAACCCTGGGTTAATAATCTTATTTGCATATTTGTGCTGTCAGTGGGATTGAATGGATTAATGGAAATCAAATTTTTTTGCGTAAAAACTTTTTTTCTCATTTTATAACCTACAAAGTTAAGAATAAAATGGTTGGAGTTTTCAATCAATGTATAATATTTTTCCTTCAAAAGGTAAAGTGACACTTTGTAATTCTCAGTGTTTTTGCGGCCCTCTAATGCATGTGAATGTGAGGTGTGTGACTGAGTACAGTATATAGAGTGTAATCAGGTTCTAGAAGTCATAAAGGAAGGAATTAATTTAAGAAAATACATTATAAAAAAAATCAACATAATGATCCGTTTGTTGTTTACATTTTTTTTCTAGTTGTTTAACAGCACAATTCCTGAAAATAATTATTCATTGGTCTCTCAAAATGAAATTAAATGAAATCACTTCTTGTTGGTCGATCATACCCAAGAAAATAGTAAAAAAAATGTTATCTATCTCCATATTGTGAAATGTTGTTCCTCTATAAACAATCAGCCGCTGTTGTTCACATTTTTCAGTTGTTTTAAATTTAATTGCTATTTGCAACGCTTCATGGACAGTTGTTATTCACTTCATGGATGGTTTGAGTCAAGACTTTTTAAAATCCCTGTTGGAAAAATATTTTCGGTCCAGGACGCTCAACATGTTCCAGCAATTGACAGTTAGATGTGCATCCGTGGAGAGGTCAGTTTCAGTACAGCATTGGTAATGGCGCTATGCCCATACAGACAATGTCACTTATCTATTATCAAGTGCTATTGATTTACACAAACGTTTTATCAAATTCACAGTTTGCCAAGCTCCTGCTGGAGCCATTATTGGAAATGCAATATTCTGTAGATGAAAATAAAACACTGTTGCTGCCTGAGGCAGGACATGCAGATGCTGTGTCTGAAAAAGACTCATGATTTTAATCCTAAACTAAACTCTTTGTTCATAGAATAATTACTTCCTCATTTTTATGCATTTGTAAAGTAAACTGTGAACTAGTTGCCTGTTACCTGAGGACTACAGGCTGGTTCTGCTGGGAAAACTGTATATAGAGCTGAATATAATACAGACTCCTCATCCATCTCCAGTCTGCCCGAACCTCACCAAAGACACTCTGAACTGGGAATGGGTCACAATATATATACAACAAAAACACAATTAAATTAAATTTAGTTTAAATAAATGTTATTTATTTCTAAAAAATCTTGACCCCAAGCTTTTGAGCAGTGCATAAAGATGTATTGGTTGGAATGATCGCTTTAATCGCTTTAATCGCTTTGAGGTAAATCCTCAATGTTTTTCAGATTTCACAGAAATTGGTGTTATGGTTTTTTTTTTTTTCAACTGCTGATCTCATAGAGCAGGCTGACCCATATGGTGACCTGAGTAGTTTGAGCGATACCTCTCCCTTACATCAGGAAGGATTTCAGTAAATTATTAAACACTACTTTACGCATGCACGCCTGTGTGTATGTCTGCTTATCTGCATTCTGATAATATAGTATTCCCATAGTTTGTATTTTAGGCTTTGAGTAAGCAATGTATGTGCATGTGTGCATACATTGAAGCTTCTAGTTGAGTAATTACAGTGTGTGTAGTTCCTGTGTGCATGCTTGGATAAATTCATTGGATTATTCAGATTTGGCCTATTTATTATTTGGTTAATTAAATGAAGCTGCACATAAAGACGAAGGTTCATTTAATACATTTGTTTCTGAGCGGTTGCATTTGGTGGTGTAGTCAGTACTGAGATGAGCTGCATCCTTTCTTGGAACGGCACTTTCTAGGATTCCCTGGAATGGTGATGAGAACACTAACTACACAGGGGATTTGTGAACTTGCAATGTTGGAATAAATTGCTACTCCATATTTCGCTCTAAAACGGCACTCTCTCTCTCTCCTTCAAACTCTTCTGACATTCTTGCTGTGGTCAGAATTGAGCCGTGCTATATACATTAAGCTGTTGAGAAGCCAGCCACAATGACTGTTTTTAGGCCAACCTCCTCTTTCATAAGCGGCCATTGCTAATAACTCTAAGAAGAGGCCTCGTTACTGCCAAACGAGTTGGGGGGGCTTTAATCCTTAATTGAGCTCTGCGGTTCAGGAGAGAATGTTCTAGAATGATATTCACGCTCTGTCAGTTTGAGCCCTCTGCTCTTTTGGCCCCTCTAAAATCATTAAAGACATGCGTGAGAACTTCAAGACGTTGTGTGCATGTGTGAGTGTAGGATTATGTGTGCTGGTTTTACATTCGATTGGTGTTGTAGCAGTCAATTAAACGGTTAATTTAATGTGTTAACAGTTATTTTAAATGCTTTACATATGGAATGTCTGCTGTATGAACATTAGCTCTGTAGTACTGAACAAAGTCTGGTAGCAGTTCTTTTTTTAGAATACATAAATTGTATACACTTTCTGCTTTTCTTTTGCTGATTATTAATTTTCCATTTTAATTCTGCAACTTTCCCACTGGATTCACTTTTACTATGTTTAATTTAAACTTTAAAAAAAAAAATTGTAAACAAGTTTTTATGCAAACATGTTTCGTGTCGTAAAAAAGACAAAACAGAGCAGTTTTATTTTTAAGCTGCTTTGAGTTTAGTTGTGGGAATAGTTTTGATATGTAATGCAGATGAAAGAGGTCACTGACATAGTGGATTTAGTTCCGATAGGGTGTGTCGGTAGATTGCTCAAGTTGTGTATTATAAACGAAGAGTTTGTCTGACGGATTAAAAAGAGAGAGACAGACTGTATGGCCATATATGCATGTCTAGATTAGTGTAGGTCCCAGTAGACTGAAGAGATTTGTGGAATCAGCAGTCTGTCGCTTCAGCAAGTACTGACCAGACACATGATACTCTTGTGTTACTTGAATTGTGAAGGGGATGTTCTATCTAGTCAGCTTGATTGGGATCTGCTCACATTTGAGATCTTAATTATCATCATGGCTTCCATACTTGTGTGATTCACTCTGTCCAAATTCTAATCTTGTCAATTGTTTTAGTTCAGTGAATCACATGCACACATTTTTCTAGTTAAATGTTGAGTTACTTGGAATGCATTATTAATAAACTCACACAGAATTTGGGCCTGTAGAAAGTTCTTGGAGTTCTTGTCTTTCAAGCTCTACACATTCCTCCACCCTGTGCATGTTGATTGTGTTTTGGTTAGTTTAATTATGCTTTCAGCTACCAATGTAGTCAGTTATCTCTGCTTTATTAACACTTTATTAACACTTTGTTTAAAACTGTTCTAGAAACCATTACAGACAACCACACAGAAAATATTTTAAAATACATTTATTTGCAAAACACAAAATAATCAATAATTTTTTAACTAATAATTGAATAATTAAATGCCTTTAACAGTGTTTTTGCCAGAATTGTGTGACAGTGTAGCATGCAAAATGTAGCATGTTTGTGCATATATTTGTTTGTAATGTGTGAAACTCTATTGCAGTAGCATTGCAAAGCTGTTGGTTTCTGAATTGCCATAGCTTTCGAAATAGTTTTTCTTCTGCTTTACCTAACAGTAGGACGCAGTTTGCATCCAAATATAATGGAAAGCCAAATTGTTTGTTTCCAGCATGAAATATACAAATGTATATTTATACAACAGCATTGCGTTAAAAATGGGAAGGTTTTCTTTTGTGCTTTTGAAAACAGATGACAGTGTTGTCAAAACAATACTCATTCATGCATCTGCAAAACAAACAAAACAGTGTATTGTGGATGCCAGTGTTATAGTTGATGATGATGCCACTTGAAGAAACACTGCATCTCTACACATACGTTCTGACTCATATGGTCTCCAATAAATGGTCAAAATGCATAAAAAGTTTAGTTGAAAACGGTTTAAAAGGTCTCAGACTCTCATCCATAGGCAAAGGATATTCCCACTATGGGAAAGTGTTGCGTTATTTGTGGTGGGGGAGGTGTGGCCTAAGGGTGGGCTGAGAAAAAAATGTAAATGGTTCTGCATTCATTACTGCGTCTGTCTCATGGTTGTGGTGAAGAGAGGAGAGGAAAGGTCACTAGCTCTTTGTCTGAAGGAGAGAGAAAGGAGCGGAGGAGGGAGTAGATAAGCAGATGCTAAGAGAAATGGCTCATTGGTTCAGGCACCTTAAAAGATGATAGATAAACAGCCTCTCGTTCCTTGAGGACATGAGAGAGTCAGAGGGGGGCTGATTAAAGCATAAAAGATTCTCATCACTGAAAAGAGACCTGTTAACTGTGCGCTTCATGCTGCTGGTTAACAACTTCTTCCTGTCTTTCCTTTTCATTTCCTGTTCAAGTTGTTCAGTAACAAGTCTTGCACTGAAATGTTTTTAGGAGACATAGTTGCAGGAAAACCAAAAATACATTTGCCTGAAAAATGTTAGCAGATGCCTTTTTCCAAAACAACATGCAAATGAGGAAACGCATGAGCACTTTATTAACAGTATTAGCACTATCACAGTAAACTAGGGTAGTACAAATGCTACAATGCTGAAGTGTAGTCTTTTTTTCTATATTTGTGAGTTAAGTACATGCTCATGGAACATATGCTGAATATATCTTAAATGATTGTTCAATTGGGACAAAATGGATGAGTTCATTGTCTCTCCATTACTCATAATTTGCTTTATTTTACTTTAAAAGTCAAATGTTTCGCTCTTAAAAAAACATTATCAGCCACATAAATTCTAACATATTCAGGCTTTTCTCTGCTCAGAGAGAGAGAGAGAGAGAGAGAGAGAGAGAGAGAGAGAGAGATATGCTGTGGTGAAGAGTGCTTTTTAACTAGCTGGCGTCTGCAGTGTATTTTAAATGGGAATTATCTGCTAGCATTAATCCTTCCACCCATCCTGGAAAATATGCCACATATGCCACAATCCTCTATAGAGCTGTCACACTCTGCTTTGTCATTTGTCTTCTACTGTCGGAACCCCAAAATAACTTGCACTTCGCTGCTGCTTCTGAAATGAGAGTTTATGTGTGAGTGTACTTCAGCCATCCTCGTATGACAACCTAATTACAATTCAAGCTCTGCTGTACTGCATTCAAAGCAGCCGCACATGCTGATATGTAGAACAATCCTGTTAGCTTTTGAAATACATTAACTGTGTTCTGTTTGTCTGTCCGCCAGAGGAATCGACAGAGCTGTGTTATCGGTTTTGTCATTGTGGAAAGATTTCTTCCAAATCTTCCTCCTGTTGCATATCACGTATGCAGGCGTGACCTTTCTTTTCCCATGTGTGGCTTGGATAACGCTGAATTGACTTTCTGCGGTGGAAATGTGTCATACACATGATTTTATCAAATGTTTTTATATTGGATAAATGTCCTTCACTTGCCATGAAAAAAGCTTTTGACACTCTCTTAAATATATTCAGAAATGCCTGCACACTTTTAGTGTATTCTGTTATGTTGCTGGCTTCTGTACTGCATGATAATGGAAAAAGCTGTAGTATTTTTTTATGCTTTTAAAATTGTATTATATTGGTTTTCTGTGATTTGACTAAATACTGACAATTTTATTATTACAATCACTTGGGAGTTGTTGTTGGGAATTCTTTTATATTAAAAATATTAAACAGAATTAGATGCATATTTACATTATATTAATAAATTTAAAATATTGCTATGATATTACAAAAATAAAAATTTGAATAGCGATGCACTAAAATGAAAATTGTGCAGTGCAACACAGCGTAACCTTATATCAGCTCATATTTTGGCCGTTTTTCTTTTTTGGCCATAAAAAGTTACTTTTTTTTAGACTATAATTTGGTGCATCCCTAATACTTAAAAAAAAAAAATAATAATAATAATAAATAAAAATATATATATTTCATTCATTCATTCATTTTTCTTCGGCTTAATCTCCTTTGGCCACAGTGGAATGAAACGCCAACTATTCCAGCATATGTTTTACACAGCGGATGCCGTTCCAGCCACAACCCAGTACTGGGAAACACCCATATACACACTCATTCACACACACACTTATACACTGCGACCAATTTAGTTCATCCAGTTCACCTATACTGCATGTCTTTGGACTGTGGGGGAAACCGGAGCACCCGGAGGAAACCCATGCGAACACGGGCAGAACATGCAAACTCCACACAGAAATGCCAACTGGCCCAGCCAGGACTAGAACCAGCGACATTCTTGCTGGGAGGCTGTGCTAACCACTTAGCCACCGTGCAGCCTAAAATATATTTAAAATGAAAAGATCACTGTTACTTTTTGGTCTCCTCATCAAATTAAATTTAGATATTTATACAGAACGAAGGCATGTAAAGTCTACTTTAAACACTTTTTGGCCTGTAATCATGGTGTGCTCATTATTGCACACATAATACTGAACTTTCTATAGACCTAACTATTTTTCACTTTTTGTTTTTTTAGTTTGTGGGCCCAGCTCCGTTATCTGTAATCAGCTTTATGACTTTTATGACAGCTGTGTGTGTTTTTGGATCTGCAGCTGACTATAACTGTCATCTGCATTTTAAAACTAATTGTATACATCTTCTTCATTCTTTTGTTGACTTTCACTTTCACACCAAACCATTACTCTCACTCAGCCTCCCCCACTTTTTTTTGTTTGTTTTGTTTGTGTTGCTCATTCCTTCTCTCTTTATCTGTATTACCTTCCCCCTTTTTCGCTCATCCCTTCTCAGACATTCTCAGTAGGATGTGTTGCCAGGAGACAGGATTCTCTACCTATTGTAAGAGCACAAAGGGGGTCCGCAATCACCAGTGCTCACGGGACCAACGTAAGAAGGAGAGTTTGGAGGGGAATGGGAGCTAAAAAATGCGGCATGGAGAGAGGAGAGTGTGTTGTGGTGGTCTTTTTGGCCTCATTCTTGTAGGTTAAATTGCTTTCTTTTAAACCTCGTAGGATTTGTTGTGTCATGCTCAGCTGGTGGAGGTCAAGAGGAGCTGGGTGGAGATGGATATTTTTAGAAATAAACGTCCCCCTTACCCATGATACACATGCTTAGTCCAATACCCTTGAGGTTGAACGGGTCATGTGACTAGAAGTGTATTTTGAACTTCAAACTTTAGTTCTACACTGTTAAGTTGTGTGTAGCATCATCTTTCCCATGTCTGTTGTTTATGTGGTGTTGAATTTTCATATGTTTCTGGCCACGCAGCAAATCCTGAGTCTGTTTTTGATTAATATCTGTTCTCCTTCTCTTAATCTACATATTTGCATGCAGGTTTGCTCTTTGCTTTTTCTGTTTCTACCATGTAGTGATGCACTACTTTTCTTTTTTTTCCAAGGCTGACTCTGCCATATTTCTTTGACAAGCAAATGGATTTTTGTTCAAGCAGCAAGTACAAATGTATGAGTGCATATACAGTTTGTTTATTCACTTTAATTTGGGCTCTGAAGTATCTGCAGCCTTTTATAATTAGAGGCATCCACCACACTTTAACCACAATCCAAACAAACAAACTGCGTGTAGCATGAGCAGTTTTTCATTTTGAGATTGTATAATTTCAAAATGTGAAGGAAAAACAAGTTGTGTATTTATGGTAAGAAATATGGTTATTATTTCTGTTAATGTCCCATGTACAGATTTGTAATATTTTTTGATGGTCTAGATTCTTTGATGGTCTAGAATTTTGTCTTTTGAAAATAGTTATTTTTCCTTTTTTTCAGATTTGACTGTGATACTTGCAGGTGTTTACATGTCAGTGTAATGCTAATAAATAATTTTAAGATGTGCATTTGGGGGTTTGCTTACTAGTGGCTCTGTTCTTGTTTTGAGGTAGTCAGGATAATGCCCTCTTGTTCGATAATGATAAATGAATTATGGCATGTGTAATTAAATTTAAATTTCAGATATTAACAGTAGCAAATCTCCATTTGCTTTTTAAATATTTGTTGCTTTAACTTGCTTGTATGAACTTTTACTCATGGAGATTACTTTGTAGCACACTGACATGAGACCCATTCAATTACATTTTTCTCAGTTGTAGCTTAATTTATCACCTGATCTCTGACAGCTTCTTATTTGTTATGTGTAATCTTTATTTCACAAGTGCACCATTCAAAGTGATTAAAAATAGATTTTAAATTAATGGTTGTATGGATTGGGTTTGTAGCAACACATATTTAGACTGATTCATTACTTTTGGGGAAAAAAATTGTGTTCTTTAGTTTTATAAATCAAAAAAGAAAAAGAAATTGCAGTAAAAACAGTTATGATTAGTGTGGTAGTGGAGCACAGCACCGAAGGCTTTAGTAGCAGATTTATGGCTCCAGATGGAGAGAGTAGGCCTAGGTGATTGAATGAAGTCATGTCCTCCACACAGCCCTGATCTGAGCTTGAGAGCTGGCTATATTAATTAAAATTAAATGCAATGCAGCCTTCAGCCAGGGTCACCAAAGGATCCATTCGTTTAAAGAATTACTTTGATCACAGGGAAAACGAGCATATATTACTGCTAATGGGGGATTTTTGAATGGCCCATGTCAGCAGTATTAATTTGTTGACTGCAGTGTCGCTTTTCATTTGATTCAGTATTCCTTGTGCAATACACATTGGTAATATTTTCAGTCCCCCAAATCAAAGCAGTAGAGATGCCCAAGGGAAATTTGCACGGTGTCATAGGTGTGACATCTAAAAAGTTATCTTCTATATAATGTGGTGTATCACACCCTGTGACATCATTCAACTGTTTGTGCTAAAAAATGTAATTTTAACAACTGATATATTACCCTGGTTCTGACTAAACAGAACCTCTTGTGACTGCCCTCAGATTAGTAGTTCAAGGTGTCCTCTACAATATTGTGATGTTAATGTGAAAGGCACTCTAGCTGTTATTAATTGTTTTTTGAAAGACTGGTCTTTCTTGTTTGGAAGTTTCAGCTGTGCATTACTGTAGATAACAGAGGACTGAGTCAACTTGCTGAAACTGCTTTCGAAACAGCCCACATCTAATAAGCATTTGGTAACTCTGTACGCTGTACTTTTTCTGTATCATTTCATCATGCAGATTTTATTTCAGAGGTTTATCTTTTGTCTGTAGTTTTGAGATCAGCTGTAGAGAGACCCACTGTTTTCTGCTCTGCTAGTTGTCATTTATAAAATGTAAATGTACATTGTGTGTACATCATGTGTACATTGGATGTATTCAACTTTAGCTCTAATGAGGTCATGCACCATACACATCTTCTGAGAAATCAGTCATTGTCTCGGTAATGCTGCATTCCACAAGCATAGAGTAGAACTTTGAATCTAATGATTTAAAAACAATGTTTTTAAACACAAGGGACTTGCGTTGTTCAAACTATTGGTTTTTGGAAATATTTCAGTTTTAAATCAATGTGTCCCTCTTATTCTGCTCTTCTCAGGCTCAGCCTGTGGACTACAGATCACCTCTACTGGTCAGACATCCATTGAGAAAGCCAGCGGAGAGAGTGTAAAGCTGGACTGTCAATTTACTCTTGCTTCTGATGATTCTGGGCCTTTGGACATTGAGTGGAGCTTGCAGCCCTCCGACAACCAGAAAGAAGAGAAAGTGGTGAGTAGACAATGTGATTGTATGTTATGTTATGTGTCTCCGTGAGAGACTCTCTCCTTATGTGCTTTGGGAAAACATATTTGATGTCTCCACTATTCATAAACCTTTGGGAGGTTTAGTTTCAATGTTGCCCCTTGTCCTCCATTGCTTTTCCCATTGCAAGTTTTTGTTTTCAGCAACAACAGAAAAATGCTAACAGAGCTAGTTTGACTGCCTCTGTTGTTTGAAGTAGAACAGTAACATTCTTGCTGCACAGTCATCAATAATCACTTGTACACAATGTCCTAGCCTAAGTTTTAGACAACATGCAATTTGTCAATTCACACTACTGTGTGAAGTTTTATTACAAATAGAGCAAGTGTGATTTATCGATATAATGGTTCATATGTGCATTGTGTGTTTTAGAGTAAAGTGTGGCACTGATCATTTATACACAAGCAGGACATAATTCAGATTTTCTTTAAAATGGCTCGCATTACAGTAAATGCCACTCCACATGAACCTATTTATGCTTTTAAAAGTTTCATGTTATTAAAATAAAGCCTAATTATGACTCGTTTTAACTTAAATGGGTGGTTCGGGACAGTACAGTAGAGTACACATTTAATTCAGTTTCCACTGTAAAGTATGAAGCTAGACTCGCTACAGAAGGCTGACTGTTTTACTGAGAATATATATTAACCCTGGCAAAAATGAAACCTGCATTATTAAACAACATTATTTAGAGAGCATTCCACTCAGGATCCACTTAAAAGTCAATATGATGGCATTTCATTGGGATCATTTTTGAAGGCTGACCTTTCATTATACATTTTTCCTGCTTTGATCTGCACAGAGCAGGTGTTGGTTTGCGAGCAGCACATCTGTCAGTGAGGGTAACAGCACACCACATTGTTTTATGAACACATCCTGTTGTTTTAGTGCTCTATAAAGTTGTTCCCTGGTTGAATATGTGTGCGCCTTCACATAAAGGCTCTTTTGATTTTACTTGTGTTGGATGTGCATTTGAGTTTTATTGGTTTTGGCAGCTCTCAGTTGATGTTATGTATTGATGTTTTTTGTGGGTGTATAAGTGCTTATACATTCACTCAATTATGAACTGTGGTCTGCAGAGGCTCTGCTCATTTTCCTTGCATACAGACAACAGCTATTTCTGTAAACTAGACCACAATTAAACCACCCCTCACTTTCTTATAAAAGGCTGATTTTGCCCTAACACTGGGCTTGCAGGTAAAGTAAGCAGCCGTACATGTGTGCTTGTCTACTGCAGCCCCTTCATGCAGAGATTACCTCATACTCTTTCTCTCTAGAGATTATGCATTTAGCTGGGGACAGAATTGGGTCAGGAGCCCTCGATGGTCGATCTCTCTTTGGTATCCATGCACCTTTCTGCCTATCGTGTTCTCTCTCTTTCTCTTTCTCTTTCTCTCTCTCTCTCTCTCTCTCTCTCTCTCTCTCTCTCTCTCTCTCTCTCTCTCTCTTCCTCTTCCTCCCCCCCACCCGCACTTTCGGTCTACTCCATCTCTTTTTTCCCCTTCTCAAAGCTCCTTCATTTCTTCTGTCGTTCTACACCTAATTTTTCATTCTATTTTTATCGTTCTCCCTCACATTTCTGTTCCCCTCAATTGCTCAGTTTGCTGTTTGCCGGTTCGTCCTCAGGGGTATAGACCTGATCTCTTCCCCCTCTGTTCTGCCAGGCTTTGCCCCAGGACTTGAGATTTGTCTTTGACCCACTTCATTGTTTTTAATGGTTTATAAGAAGCTGAAGGTTGGACACTAGATACTTTCATCTTCTTTTTGTATTTTCAGAGAAATTACTAATAGTTATTGTGCCCCACTTTTTCTATCCGGTGCGTTTTTCTGGAGTTCTACTTGTGCTTGGGCAACTAGTATTACAGTATGTGGACAGAAAATTAAGATTGAGTTATTTTTAAAGCTTATATATAAAGCTATATATATATCTGTCTTTTTTATGTGAAAGAACATTGCTAAGCATAATTAATTTTAATCTGTAGCAAAGATACATTTTGAAATGACATGAATTTCTACCTGGTCTGGAAAAATTAATAAACATAATTGACAAAGGTGACCGTGAACTTTTTTTTTTTTGCTAGCCTTAACTACTTTGAATGTAGCCCTCCTTGATGCAATCCAATAAAACATGACACAGTACTTCATAGTGTAAGTGAAGCCAATGCTGTAGAGTGTTGGAGAGTTTAATATTTAAAAAAAATTATTTCATGAAATTACCTTTGTTCATTTTCTCACATACTATACTGTCAATTACAACGCTGTATTCAGAGCTGCTTCTACAGAGGTGCCCTGGTGGTAATAAGTTTCATTGTGCATTGTAGAGCACTTCATTGATTATAACGAAACTGTGTGAGATTGCAATAAACTACAGGACAGGTTTTCAATGATTGTAAGGAATGCTTTAAAAATGCTTTTATACAGAAATTTTACATTTTTTGTTGATCGAAAGTAGCAAAGGCATTAACAAAAGGTTTTTGCTTTCAATAAATGCTTTCTGACTTCTAGTAGATTTGTTCTGTTAATCCTTTCCTCATCCTTTTTGTATCAAACTGAATGGCTTACTTTATTCAGTGATTAGACTTGAAACGCTTCTAAATGAGTCAATAAATAAAATACGAGTTTCATTCAGCTCTTGGTTTATCTGAGAGACATCCTTATTTCATCCTGCGCTTTTGATCCAAGATAAAAGAAAAGGATTTTGACATGGTATGCAAACACACAAGGCCACTTTTTGAGGGATAATAATGTTTTTTTTCTTTCTCCTGTATTCAGCAACAGTTTCTTAAGCACAAGAACTAAAAACAATGAATCAACCTTGAATGCAGACCCAATTTCCAATGATGGTATTCATTGTGAAGGTCTTTGGAACTCAGTGAAGTGTAAATGATTTTCTTGTTTTGCAGGACGCCTTTGACAAGTTTGACGAATTCCATACAAAACTGTATCGGTCATTAGCATTAGGGAAGAATGGATGGGAATTGGGGGCGACACTCACTGTAAATGCACTGTGGCTCCATAATCTCTTGCTTGGCACCTGCAGTTGCACAATAGTCCTGCTGTGATTAAGCCTGAGAGTGACAATGCGAGATACAAAACAAAAGGGACATTTGTGACATTTTATCATGCCATTTTTACATAGCAAAAGAGATAAGGTTATTTTACATTACACCCCCGGTTGCTTTTTCAGGTCTGTATCAAAAATGTTTTATTATTTTTGTGTCTTAAATCAACATCCAATGCCATTTAATACTTTAATATTTTGAGTAATGTGAATACTACTGAATTTAATATACCTTTATATTTGAAAATGTTTATTGCTTATTAAGAATTTTGGAAATAAATGTCACCTTGTGAACTTTTTATACAAAATAAATGCAGTTTTGTGCTGCTTAATGGTTTTGTAGAAGTGTGAGGTTTCATTTTTTAGAATTCTTTAATGAACCGAAAAATTGTAATGTTTAAAATGACTTTGCTGTTGCATCCTGATTCCTGGCTGAGAAAGTTACTCATGCAAATTATTTCAGCTATAAGTATTACTGAGTAATACCAAAAAAAGGGATGTTGCATAATGTGGGTTTAGTAATTCCTAAATAGCATTTAACAAATGATTATCTAAACGAACATTAATAATAATTGCAGAGAAAGCAGCATGCCATTACACTTTAAATATAAATCGCAAAGATAAATACATTTTCTTTGGTTCAGGAATATGCATTGAGGATAATTAAATGGGTCTTATGGTACTTCTAGTACTTATTATTAACTTTTAGTTACTATATCATTCTGTATCGATCTGCGTCTGTGTTTTCCAATTGTAAAGGCTGTAGTAGTCGGTGCTTGAATTAGTTCCCAGTAGCAGACAGTGTTGTTCAAAGCCGTGACTGTGGTTGTGCAGTGAGCGTAAACACTAATACAGACAGGCAGGCCAACAGAAACTGCCTGGGTTATAAAGCAGACTGATCTCCAGCGCAGGTGACTCAGTGCTGCTTTGCATTACAAACAAGCTTGATGTGGCCCTAGAGGAAGTGCACCAACCTGCAGGTATACACGCATACCCTCAAGTGTAAACAAGACGCACAAGTAAACATATGCGCACTTCCATTTTAACAAGTCACGTCGTGTCCTTGAAGACTTGCCTCATAAAAAGCAGTGACCCTTCATGCCCTTTTCTTTGTAGTGAACTAAAAGTAGCAACAGGTTTCTTTGCGGTTTTCTGTAATTTAGTACATCGGAGTATAAAAGAATATTGAAAAAGGAAAAATAAAATAAAAAAAACAAATAAATTTAATGTAATACTCCGTTTTTTATTTTAAATGATTTTTTTATTTATTTATTTATTTTATAAATTGACATTTGTAAAGGTTCAATTGTCCTGTAAAGTAATTAAAAATAATGTCAGAAATCATATGACTCAAAAAATATTAAGGTGAAAGTGACTTATCCTTAAGAAATAAAGTCTGACTACTGTTTGCAGTCAAAAATTGTTCATTTAAAGACATGCCATTTATAGAATTTTTGTCATTTTAATTTCAAAGAAAATCCTACTGAAAGCTCATTTTATGAGATAAAATTTTTTGTTTAGGTTTATGGCTCTTTTTATTTATTTATTTATTTATTTAGGACTTTTTTCTTTTGTTCTCTGTCTTGACTAAGCAGACTTTGTTTTGCCTTTTGCAGTTGAAGTGCGTTATAGTGCTTGTATACAGCTTCAGGCAGTTTTCCTTATCCCTTTTTATTATATTTTAGTTATTACATTCAGACATGGAGTGGAGACACAGATGTTGGATGTGTTCTTGAAGTCCTGTGTACAGACTCCAGGTGGCATGGACCTGCCTATACCGAGTTGTAATTTGCGCAAGATGCTCTTAGATTCTACAGATGTTTAGATATAATAAACATCTCTCACATAATCCTATCTCTCATCCCCCATGTGCTTAATATTGTTTGATGCATTCATAAGTGTATTTGAGCTTTCGCTCCATTGCCCTGAGGTGCTTCTCAGGACGGCTGCGCATGAAGCAAGACTGTGCAGGAAGTCATCACCTCTCCATCCTCATGGAACTGAAGAGGGACTCTTGAATGGATCATGCGTTTCTGTATGGCTGACAAGAATCTGTCCGTGTCTTTATTTGTGTTTGTCATATGCCCTCTTAGCCAAAATTTTTGTCTGTGCACTATTCCTGATGAAGCTTTTGGAGACTGAAGAATTAATCTTCGCCTCTTTTAAAACTGATCTGCTGGTGCTTCTGCCTAGGTGGTGATGTGGCCTAAAAAGAACACTTTGTTCATGTTGTAACATTTGAAAGGGCAAATATTTCACTTGTGCTGAAGGACATTTTGTGATAAGAGGGTATACTGTGTTAGTCTTTCTCTAAATGACTTTTTAGAAGCAGAAAAATTAGGTTTTAGTCTAGATCTAAAAATTGACTTGGTCTTTCACTGACACGCATGCACGGTTTGTTGAAATGTTGATCAATATACTTTTACATTTAGTTTGATTTACTAAAACCTGATTCTCATTTGTTGTTTTTTTCCTACTCGCAGGTAATCGTGTACTCTGGTGACCGGGCCTTTGAACACTACTATGATCCTCTAAAAGGGAGAGTCCACTTCAACTCGCCTGACCCTAAAAATGGTGATGCCTCCATGAACATCATGGGCCTGAAAGCCACAGACACTGGCACTTATCAGTGCAAGATCAAGAAGGTTCCTGGTATTGCTAGCAGGAAATACCTGCTAACCGTTATGGGTGAGTTAAAAAATAAAAGACACTTTTGAATCGATAGGTTTTGTTGACAGCTAATCTCTAACCCTGTTTAGAAAAAAAATTGCTTAACCTATTATTTTTCTTGAAAAACACTCTTCATCCTCCTTGTTTTTTTCTTTTGGAAGTTGAGCTATAAAACAAGGGAAAGTCCTGTGTGACTGTGTATTGATCTGCACCGTAAATGCACAATAAAGTTTGATTTCATGGGTCTTCTGATGAGCCTTGTTTCAGGGTCTGCATTGATCGCTGTCAACAGCGAGTGTGACATCAGTGCTATTTCGTGTGTGTGAAAAATCACCTGTTTCTTGTTGTTGACTACTGCTGACACAGAAACGCCCTAGGCAAACACACTGTCACCAAACAAGGCCATCAGAAATAATATGACGACACTTCCCGAAACTCAGTAACCACATGACCAAGCTGTGTATTTGCATTCATGCAAACCAACAATGCCTGTAGCTGTAAAATAGAGAAAATAGGAAGATATTTTTAATAGGTAAATCCCTAAAAAGGACCAATCTCCTTGTGTGTATGTACAATTCTTTCCCCCAAAAAAACTTTAGGTTCAGTAATTATTTAAAGTTTTATATTTGTATCAGTCTAAATTAATTTCATGATTTTCATCCTCAGTTAATCAAATATATTTAATAATCAACATTTAGGTGGCACAAAACTAGAATTACATGTTATCATCATATAAGATATAACCATTTAAACAATGGCTGTATTTAGGCTTCAAGACAGATTTGTTGTTCATGTTTGTTTAGTGCTATAATAATAATAAAAAAAAAAATGGTTCATGTGCACTTGGCTCATGCTGCTGCTCGAACTGATGCGGCTATCATGAGTGATCTTTCAATGTATAAAATGATGCCAAAACAACATTTATTCGTGGAATTACATAAAAATTCGAAAAGTTGACACTTTTTTTTTTCTTTTCTTTCTTATTAAAAGTAACAAAACACAATGCTTCTGGCACATCCTATTGTTTGCTTATCAACTGCACAGTCTAAAAGTTCATTTTGTTGTTTGTTGAAGAAGCGCTAATTAACCCCTACTGTTTCTGGCTCTTCAAAATCAATATTTAGTTTCTGCTGGAATTTTCTATCTTCTAAAAGACAAATAATTAGAAGAGGTGGTTGTTTGGCATTAGTGTGAGTGTGTGAGGCAGTTATCGTTAGGTAAAAGACTTTAGTGGTTTAGAAGCCCATTAATTTATTAAAGTGAAGGAGTGTTTGGCTAAAGCCGCCCCGGTGATTGGAGGTGGACCACAGTAAGACAGATGGAAGGACACAGATTGGTTGTGCTAGCAGCAGTTGATGAATGCAGCTGTTCTCGCTTCTTCTGCTCCCTTCATTGTCCACCCTCTTCCTATCACTGATGACCGCGGGGACTCTGTACCTGCATTCTGAGCAGATGCTGTCTGGCTGTGTGCGTGTGTTCTTTACTAAACACGTCTCCGTCAGAGACAGCCGTCCAAGGACATTCACTTGAAGGGGCTGTATAAGTGCTATATGGCCCCTCTGAGAGGTACAGCTATTCTCTACGAATGCAGAAACAAAGTGCTTTTAATAGGCGAAAGCAACTTTTAAAGCTTGTTGTATTCAAATTTGCTCCCGAAAGGGTTAATGGTTTGTTAATGAATGTATGTTGTTTGGTGTCGAGCATGTCGCTTAAGGCACAGTGTGTAAGTTTCACTGCTCATGGCGTTTATTCAAATGATTAACCTGACTGTGGTGGAGGATTTGGTGTTCAGCAGACTCTAGGCATAATTGACATTTTGTAGTGCAAAATGTGTTGTCAGTATTGACACTCTTTAAACCGTGTATCCTTGATTGTAAATTTAAAAGCAAAAGCAAATGGCATGCATGCATTTAAATTTGATTTCCGTATGTGATGGTTGTTCCCTGATGCATACATTTTATATATACTAGGATTATGCTGGTTACAATGCAGTTTTTAAGGACAATATACATTTTAAGAGCTTTGGCTCTTAACTAGACAACAGGAAAGCTAAATGTAAATTTGCTATTGAGCTATCAAATATGAATTTTGGTGAATTATTCCTTGTTCAAATAGTGGCTATTAAAATAATCTAAAATCATCTTCAAGCTAAAACCATTTTACTTTTATTTTAATGTGTTTATACATTATTTTAATATTTTATGTGTGTATATATATATAT
>CAIGQW010034901.1:1464630-1486991 GCA_903798125.1 Danio choprae
ATATATATATACATATACATATATACACACATACATGAATATATACATATACATATATACACACATACATGAATATATAATTGATTGATTTATTTGAAGATGAGCTAATACTGTGATTCTTAACCTGCTTCGCTTCTTATGGACCATTTGGCAGTTTTTAATCCCAGTCAGCACACGTCAGAATGATTAGTGTTCAAGTCTTTGATTGGTCAGTTCCTTATGCTTTGATGGGCTTGTGACCCTCAAACCTCTGCTTCCCTCTACCCTGCAGCATAATGGTACTTTTCAAAATAAGATTAAAGGTTTTTTCAAAAGATGCTTAAGCTGGATGGTAAAATATGCTTCACTGAGCAATCTGACTTTAGCAACGGCCAGACCAGAAAAGCTGATCCCAGATGCCTCTGATTAATTCACAGACTTTAACTAGAGATACTAATCCTGAATCTGCATTCGGCTTGGCCGTCAATCATCCTGTTTAAAGCTAATTGTCTGATTGATGTGTTGGTTTGCAGTTTAATTATTAGATGAAGGACATCTTATTGAAGGATTTGTTGACCACATATTAAAGGCCAATTTATACTTCTTCCTCAAGTGTGCGTGGTAGGTCCGGAGTAGCATTTGCACAGTTGCATACCTTTTGCCATACTCTGTTGCGTAAATACTGACACGCAACTCTCAAATAATGTAACATATAGTAGGACTGCACAATATTGAAAAAAACTAACATCGCAATGTTTTTTTGTTTTTTTTTGCAATATGAATATAATTTAATAATTTAAATAGGTACATTTGGAAAGAATTTATTATTTTATATTGATTGGGATGATTTTGTAGCATGGATAATCTGCATAAATCTAACACATAGCATTTTGTGGTTTACTGGAAAGATTATAACTGTATTCACGTACAGAAATTAAATCATCAAACATAAATAACACTTCATAGTCTTCATTATGTAAAGAAATAAACAATTATTGTTAAAATGTTAGAATTTCTTATACGCACTTTAAATTTCACATTCATAGGCCTTAAAAACAAAGCAAACAAGCAAATAAAAAACATACACTATTATGGTTAAACTTCATAATGTGGTTCCTGGTCAACTATAATCCCACTCAAATTTCCTAATGGATGAATAAATTAAAACTGAACTGACATTGCAGATTCTGCAATGTGACTGTTGCAGATTTACACATTGCGATATTGATGCTGAAATTATATATTGTGCAGCCCTAACATGTAGTGGCGATGCAGATCACAAGATCTGTGATTGGTTGGCTTGTATTGGTGAGAGTGGTGTGAGGCCGGTGGTGCGAGTTTTTAAACACGTCTTGAATCCTGCAGAGGAGCTCCGGATAGATGCATTTGTTTTGTGTATATTCTATAATTAAAGTTGGTGAAAGTTTGAACTACTGTTTCAATAACAACCTACAGATTTTTGGCACAAACTCAAAACCCGACTGCTTACTAACAAGAGTAGGTAAGAGTTATTGCCAAGGCAGCACAGACAGAATGCAGAAATATAAATACTCAGAATGACATCGGCTACCTGCAAGGTATTCATCGTGGGGTGCGGTAATCACTTGACGCTGAAGTGTAAATTGGGCTTAATTTTAACCAATTGAAGACCAATTCAAATGTAAGATCATCCATAGATTTATAATAGACTTTTTTGATCATTTAATATCAATTAGTATCAATTAGCCTAGTATGATTTTGATTTGACTTAAAAGTTCACCCTAAAATGTAAATTTGCTGTTAATTTGTTCATTATCAGGTCATCCTAGATGTAGGCGACACTCTGTTTAAATAAGTTTACTGCTTATTTTACCCTGTAGGTCCATTCTAATCTTCACTCTGTGCCTTTTTTGTCTTTAGGTGTAATGAACTGGTATACTGGTCCACATCAGCGGCGTAGGATAAATTGTACACGAACAATTATTAATGATGAGGTGTAATGCACAATTCGACATTATATGATTTTGTTGCGCAGGCTGGCAACAAACATTACTCTTCTGTTGATACAGTAGGTGTATAATGACGTTTTGAATTTTTCAAAAATAATTTAAGAAATGCTGGTTCTGGTTTCATGGAAAGATATTGTGTACACTGACAACGTTATGCCGTGTGTCTGTTGTACACAAACAGCAGGCTTTTCACAATTTGCTTGTATTTTGACCAGGGTTCCTGTTGAATGTGTAAATATATTTACTGTAATGTTGGGTGCGATTGATTGCGTTTGTCTTTATGGCTGTAGCCTTTTGCACTTGGGTGGCTCTCCAAGGCTGCGAATGTGATGAAGGACTAGAGGGATGATCAGGCTAATCATCCGCCATCTGGAGAAGGTATTATTTACATTTATTATGCATATGTTGTCATTACACAAAAGCACACACACGCTCATGATTTCCTTGGGCTCTTATTTGTTAAGCCTCTTAGAATATAGGGCTGCTGTTACAGGATCAGTTCAGCTTGTTTAAATGTGGAGACTAATGCCAGTGTAAACAGAGAAACCCGATCTTTGGTCAGCATTATCTTGACTGCAAGCTGTACAAATCAACTTCCTTCAATCAAATGATACTTTTTTTTTGGGATGGGGCCCGTTTGGTATTTCGTAACCATAGAGGTTTGTCTGGTTCTTTGTACAGTGCCATTTAAAGAGATAGCGAACTCTCCTTACTAATAAGAGACAACCAATGAAATTAACTCTAGATGTTTTCTTTTGAAAGAAACTGTGTACTAATATTACATTTAGTTTTTCTTCCTGTTTTGTTTGCACATCATGTAAAACCTTTTATTTTTGTGTGCTTTTTTGTGATGTATTTTTAAATAAAAAACGAAACTACTATCATTCTGCCTTTTTTTTTTCCTTTTCTTTTCATTCCCTCTTCTGCATCCTGCGCTCTGCAGGCTGCCGGCGGTGCTGTCGCGTTTCAGAGTGATTAATTTTAATCTCCCGTTGATTTCCACCTCTAACTCCAGGTGAGGCCATTCTCTCGCTGACTAATGACCGCAATTAATCAATGACTCGCAAAAGCACTGGTGGCTTCGCTGACCACGAGCAACAGAACCCAAAGCGATGGCACTTTCTGTGCATGTGGAGCGCTGCCCTTGAGGGCTATACATAATACACGCTGCCCGAGTCAGTCAGCCGAATCATTGCAAACTAATTTGTACCACAAGCTCAGCCATTGTGCTGGTTTAAGAGAGGTAAATCAAAGTGTAAAAATTTGTGACATTGCTTTGATTAGACTGGGGTCAAATAATTGGCTTTTAAATGACTTGTGTGTCAATAAGTGTATAATAAATGCCATTTGTCAAGGTTGCAAAAAAAGTGTTCACGCTTGGCAAGTTTGGTTCTATTAAAATTAGAATTGTGGTGAGATTACTCTGTTAATGGTGCATGTGAATAAGTGTAAACACTGCACTCCTAACTTTGGTGCAAACCAATAATGACATGACATTACATCACTAGATGCAACCACAACTAGGGCAGAATACTTAAGCATACCTGTTCTTTTACTTGTCATAGTGAAATGTTGCTATAAAACCATTCAGTACAGAGATTGGAAAATGCGTCTGCGTGCAACAGATTATCAAATGTGCGCAAGGCAGAAATTCCTGGTGCTTTTTGATGCCTTTAGACATTTTTTAAGCTGTGATCACATCATCACATGTATGCGGAGACAAAGTTTGACTTAAATGTTTGGAAAAAACATGATTTAATATCAGTAAAAGATAGATTTACTTTTACATCTACACTACTACACCTGTAAACCCACTGTTCCACCTGTTTGCAATTTTTAAGATGCATTTAAAGTCATAAAAGCAACTAAGAAATTAACTTGAGTTTAAAATCCACTGACTAAGATGATGGAACCGGAAGTGCTAAAAATGATCATTGGGAGAAAAAAAAAAAACCTTGTCTGTTGTTGGTCTGTAAGAACACGCATAATTCCTACAGAATTGTATTAAATTTCTCTATGGCATATTAGGTCAGATGTTAACATAAATGTATTGTTTAAAAACGAGCAAAAGTGAGATGAGAAAACTTTGTCTATTGGAAAATAAAAATTGTATAAATGACACACAAATTATAGAAAATTATTTCAAATAAAATGTATGTTCTTTGGTGCCCTATTGAGAAAGGATTTAATGATGACCAAATATACATTTTTGTATGAACTGCAGATTATTCCATTTATGTTGCTAACAATTAAACTGAAAAAAAAGCTCTTGTACATTTCATCCAGTGTCATGTTACAAAGTCTCAATACAATACTGCTATATATTATGTATGAGGCTGAATAACCTGATTCTTATGGGTGCCGTTTTAACATTATGGTCATGCATTGACTCCATCCATTGACTCTGTAAATACTAATAAAAAGTAATCACACATAAGGAAGGCTTTCAATCTATCTTTATTATATATATTTATTATCTGTTTTACTCTTAATGTGGTTTTTACTCTTGTAAAAGGACGGGCTTCATGTTACCTTTTTGAGATGTATTCAGTTTCACCGGCTTTGAACTGCGGTCAATAACATGAATAGTTGCAATGATGTTGATGACTGTAGAAATAACTGAATGCTTATAATGGCTTGCAGTCCTAGTAATTGATCGATGATCGTTTGTAACAAATAGCAGACCCCAGTAAGCAATGACATATTAAGTATAGAGCAAGTCATTAACTGCTGAATGTCAGTATATTTTTCATTAAGGCAATTCTGGGTGGAATAATTGCACAGTGGATATGTGGTAATTTCTGCGATGGCATGCTCAAGCCATCAAAAGCACATTAGAGTGTAATGTAATTTTGTTAATGTAAGGGAAATTCGCTGCCTTTAAGCTGCATTTTAACTCTGAGAGTAAGTGTTGTGTGCTGTTGGGTATTTCCGATGGCCATCTCTGCTTTTTTTGTACAGGATTTGAATTTGCACATGGCATTAATCCCACACAATGAAAAGCTTCACTCTTAGACGTGCCATTCCTCTTGTCCTTGGGCTGCAAGCGCCAGTCAGTGAGATGAGGACATGGAAACGTCCCAATTCACACAAACACACTTTATTTTTCCTGCTGAAGGTATTAATTGTTTGCATAGCTCAGGCAGGTTGGAGGGGAGGGTGTTGATTGCTGATTGGTTGGTTGCTGCATGTTTCCACGGTAACGTTATCTGGTTGTACACAGAGTGAAGCATGAAAAGAAGGATTTATCTTATCGATGTAATGCTCTGCACCCAAACAACAGGAGCCTGTTAAAGCAGCGGTGGTCTTACTCAACCTTTGCTTCATTATTTCTTTTCTCTAGTTAAAACACTATTGTCTTGTTATGTGTTCAGGTTTGATTAGTGTGGCTCATTTGGATATACAGTCGTTACAGAATTACATAAATGTTGGAAATTGGAAAAGTTGCTGCTTAAGTTTTTATAATAGCAATTTGCATATACTCCTGAATGTTATGAAGAGTGTTGAAGAATGTTGACGAGCACAAGGCTGGAGATCATTATGTCAGGCTGATTGGGTTAGAATGGCAGACGTGACATGTTAAAAGGAGGGTGATGCTTGAAATCATTGTTCTTCCATTGTTAACCATGGTGACCTGCAAAGAAACGTGTGCAGCCATCATTGCGTTGCATAAAAATGGCTTCACTGGCAAGGATATTGTGGCTACTAAGTAATAACTAATAATTGTGTGCACCTAAATCAACAATTTATAGGATCCTCAAGAACTTCAAGGAAAGAGGTTCATTTCATGTTAAGAAGGGTTCAGGCCGTACAAGAAAGTCCAACAAGCGCCAGAATCGTCTCCTAAAGAGGATTCAGCTGCGGGATCGGAGTGCCACCAGTGCAGAGCTTCCTCAGGAATGGCAGCAGGCAGGTGTGAGCGCATCTGCACGCACAGTGAGGCGAAGACTTTTTCGAAGATGGCCTGGTGTCCAGAAGGGCAGCAAAGAAGCCACTTTTCTCCAAAAAAAAAGAAACAAACATCAGGGACAGATT
Source organism: Danio choprae (assembly GCA_903798125.1). Taxonomy (NCBI): domain Eukaryota; kingdom Metazoa; phylum Chordata; class Actinopteri; order Cypriniformes; family Danionidae; genus Danio; species Danio choprae. The sequence continues at coordinate 1,470,633 of CAIGQW010034901.1, forward strand.
GATCTTCTGCATAAAGTATGGCGAATGGACTGCTAAGGACTGGGGCAAAGTCATATTCTCCGATAAAGCCCCTTTCAGATTGTTTGGGGCATCTGGAAAAAGGCTTGTCCGGAGAAGAAAAGGTGAGCGCTACCATCAGTCCTGTGTCATGCCAACAGCAAAGCATCCTGAGACCATTCATGTGTGGGGTTGCTTCTCATCCAAGGGAATGGGCTCACTCACAATTTAACTCACTCCAAAACGTTGAAATTTTGGCTCCATGGCCTGGAAACTCCCCAAAACTTAATCCCATTGAGAACTTGTGATCAATCCTCAAGAGGCGGGTGGACAAACAAAACCCCACTAATTCTGACAAACTCCAAGAAGTGATTATGAAAGAATGGGTTGCTATCAGTCAGGATTTGGCCCAGAAGTTGAATGAGAGCATGTTGTTTTCTGATAAATCATCTCTTGAACTGCATCCCAGTCATCAAAAATACTGCAGAAGACCTATTGGAACTTGCATGGACCCAAGATTTTCACAGAAATCAGTCAAGTTTGGTGAAGGAAAAATCATGATTTGGGGTTACATTCAGTATGGGTGATTGCGAGAGATCAGCAGAGTGAATGGCAACATCAACAGCCTGAGGTATCAAGACATTTATGCTGCCCATTACATTACAAACCACAGGAGAGGGCAACTTCTTCAGCATGATAGCACTCCTTCTCATACTTCAGCCTGCACATTAAAATTCATGAAAGCAAAGAAGGTCAAGGTGCTCCAGGATTGGCCAGCCCACTCACCAGACATGAACATTATTGAGCATGTCTGGGGTAAGATGGAGAAGGCATTGAAGATGATTCCAAAGAATCTTAATGAGCTCTGGGATTTCTGCAAGAAGGCTTTCCTTGAGTGATTGCAGAGATGTATGGATGGCAGTTGTCCAAGCTCATGGAAGTCATACACAATATTAATTAATCAGGTTTCAACTTTATTTTTAAAGTTACAAATTCTGACCTGATGCTTTAAGTCAGTTTAACTGATGCAAGTTAAATGACTCCTAAAGTTACATTGAGTACATAGTAGTAAAAAAGAAAAGTCTTAAGTCTAAAGTTCCAACCTTGAGCCCTAGTATTAAGATGCATTTAGTTGATCAGATTGCAGGTAGACAAGGGAGACCCACTCCTGTTTACATCAGCCATTTAAATTTCTCTTTAGTCCACTTTTAATTTCCTTCCTAATTTTTCATAGCCAATAAGATTGAATATTTTAATCATTTTTAAGAATGAAATCATTAGTTTTATACAAGAGAACACACAAATGGTCTGATCACGACACTCTCATGTTGGTGAAATCATGTCCCAGTAAGTGGCTTTGTATAAAAAAAAAAAAAGAGTGAGAACTTTCTCAATACACCTCATGAGCATCTACATCAAAAAACGCAATCTGATCAAATTATTTGAACTACCTGTGGACATGAGTGAAAGTATGTTTATATTTTAAGACCCCATTTTCACTTGTATGGAAGGAATGTTGTGATGTGGCAAAGTATAGTGACTCATACTTGGGAATTTGTGCTCTGCATTTATCTAATTCAAACGCACACACCCAGAGCAGTGGGCAGTCATTGGGGATCAGTGCCTTGCTTATGGGACTCGCCTCACCTCAGCCGTTGTACTTAGGGGGGTGAAAGCACAAACAGGACCAAACCAATGGAAAATTGCAGATTTATCAGTTGGTATGTGTTCATTTAGATTCGAAATAGATTGGCCTGGGTTAACCACCAGAAGCAAATTGTTGATTGCTTTGGTCCCATCAGGGATGAAGAGTAATCTGTATATCCAGCACTAAGAGTCAATTCGTATCACGGTCTGGAATGCATCATGTTTGGAAAGCAGATAACAGAGATCCTCGCCTGCCGGGACTCTATTTGCTTACTCTCCACCTTCACATGGAGGAATGTGGAGCCTGTTGGGCAGCCTGTCCATATGGTTTTAATCAGATGTGTTAAAATCTCTGAACGGCACATTCACAGCTTGTCTGTGCAATCAACCTGAGCAGTTTTATATAATTAACTAACAAAGACTTGTCAATCTACTATAAAAAGCGCAACTATATAATTTTTAATAAGTCATAAACATTTGAAAGTCTTGTAATAACCCCATGTAACACACCATGGTTTTTCCAATGAATATTTCAATGAGTGCCCTATAAAGTGATCAACTTTCAAGAAAAAAAATCCACCACCACCGCTGTGGGCTGTTTTTCCAGGGGTCTTTCTCTATTGGTTGTACTTTAGGGTTTAAGGATAGTACACGCACACACACACACACACACACACACACACACACACACACACACTTTCAAACGTAATATAAGGGCAAGAATGTAATATTCCCACATGCCTTATGTAATCCACTTTCTTGGACATTATTTGATCCAGATTAGATACCTAAGAAGTAAAACAGGCTGTTGTTGCCAGCCGTTTCAATCACACACAACAAGTTGCTACTCTACTGCTGTTAAAGCGTTAATGTTATAAGCTACTAGGAATGCTGGGTATGTTCTGCATATCCAGGACATTAGAGAGAATGAGAATGATTAAAAAATAATATTACTATAATAAATTCGTCATTTGAGGTGGTACATAGACTCAATAAATGTTGGAAATGTGTAACTGTACATAAATTATTTTTCAAACAATGGTAGTTTTTTGGAAGTATGTTATGAGGGGATTGAACAGGATATACAGTAGTCAACATTTCAAGTGGATCAAAAAAGGTTTTCAAAATTGTCCCAAGACAAAAATGGGTGTTGGTCAGTAGTTTTAGGACAACTTTGATGAAAGGTTTTGATCCACTTCAAACGTTGCCTACTGCTCATTTTGTTTTGCTTGCATGTTTTTTTTTTTTTTTTGAGTCTCAGAGTGCTGACTGTTGACTTTATGGATCACCAAGGACCAGTTTCAGCTAAAAGAAAAACATTGACATCCTGGAAGATCTGAGGGTAAGGAAAATAACAGCCAATTTTAGTGTGAAATGTACCTTTAAGATATTGTTTAAAAGAAACAAAAAACATTTCTTTTTAATGCATTTTTTGCAGTCATGTCAGGTCAAGTTGTAGCTCTTAGAAAAAAATCCCAGTTTACAACAAATAATTAAGAATGAAACTCTAATTTTACTCCAGTTCTAGAATCTTGAATTGAGTTTGATTGACAGTTTGATATGACCAGTGAGCACTAATATTGTACTCCATTGCTAAACTACTAAATTTGTACTTCTCTGACAAACAAATTATACAGTTAGCAGATTAACATTGGTGAACTTGAACTAAAAAAAACTTTGAAAAACATATATGCATATACAGGACTTGCGATGCAGACTTCAGGTACTCAAACAGGCTTGAGAATAAATAATATTCACGTCTACTCATCTCATAAAAAATGTTCGCAGAGGGAAATTGAGAGACCAATGGTAGAAAATGCAACCATTGTTTTCTTTCTTTTATTTAAGCGCAATGTCTACATGCAATAAAGGTAGACCTTTTAGTTTTGAGAATACCTTCAAATGATTTTTCTTGTATGTATGACTAGAAATTGTGCAGATATTTTACTCTTTACAAGAAGTGCTATAGGATTTTTTCAGTGAGGACCGCAGTTTAACATCTAATCCAAGTGATGGTTCTTCTTAGTATAGCATCCCCGTTACTCTTAGGACCCTCACAGACCACAGGGTGGGTGAGCACCCCCTGCTGGCTATACTAACGCCACTTCCAGCAACAATCTAGTTTTCCCTGGTGGTCTCCCACCATTATACTCACCAGGCTCAACCCTGCTTAGCTTCAGTTGGCAGCCACCCTTGGCCTACAGAGTAATCTGGCTCAAGCATTCCCTTAGAGATACTGTATAGTGATTTCTGAGTCCTAGTCAACAGCTCACTTATGAAAGTCATCCATTGATTTATTGTGGTAAAAATGTTGTAAGTTATCTTTAGCAGTTGATTAACATTTGCATACTGTAACAATTATTATTATTATAATTTGTTTTTTTACAAATACCATGATTAACCCTTGTGCATAAATTAAAAAAGTTATTCACTGGTCCATAGAGGACAAAAATGTATCCTATATTTATACAAAAATGTATATATATTTTAGTATTTTATCAATATACATCGAAAAACAAATTCTGATATCTATACTAACACACCCACATAATTATAATTACATAGTTTAATTCACTTGGCCTGCAGTGCTCGAAAGCAGAAAATGATTATCTGCTCTAAAATGCCCCATTGGTATGTTATCTCAAGTCCCATTCAGACAAGGTTGTAATTGGCAATAACTGATAGCAGTAAATGGCATAATGTTTACTCAAATAGGTCTGCTGTTTTCCTGTCTAACTACAAACAATATATTAGATCATTTGTTTTTAATCTAAAAGTGTTACCAGCTATTATTGACTTCCCCAAGAACTGCAGTTTTAACTTCTTTTTTCAGAAGAACAATGATGAAATTTGAAGGTGAGGAAATGAACATTAGTGAACGATCCCTAATAAAATGTGTTTCCGTCACTCACATCTGATGTTTTTGAACTCACAGCTTCATATGCAGTGAATTCTTTGTGACAGGATTTCATTACAGTCAATCTTCTCATACAGACGTGCGGCGCTGAGGCTTCAACAAGCAGGTAATGTGTTTGGTTGTGGCTGTTATAGAGGGTCGATGGCGTGTGTTTCTTTTCCTCTTTTGTGGCCATATTGAGGTCATCTCCATTACCGCCGCTGTGGATCTGGAATAATGTGTGGTATGAAACCTCCCCGCAGAGAGCAGAGGTCAGGACCACTGAATTAGCTGTACAGAGCCATTTCTCACCTCTCGCTTTTCTGTCTCTCTTTATGTCTCTATATCCTCCTCTGTATATATTTCACACTGGAGGCTAAATCCTGTTAGGCAATTAGAGAGTCTCTGTGTGTTGGTCTCTAACAGAGATTGAGTCTTCCCATGGGTGTAAGTGGGCCTCCAGGGCTCGGAGTGTGTGTGTGTGATTTTTAGATAACTGTGCTCTGATCAGGCTTGAGCTTCTGCTGTACAGTGTGTGTGCATAATGTTCCTCTGAGAGACGAGTTCAGGGTCAGACGGCAGGCTCTTCACGAGAGAGACGGCTGATAATCACTGGAGAGCTTTCGGTTGATGTGGTCTGGTTTGTGTGGCTTGAGGTTCTTCAGAACTTGACGTTATCAAATAGCCCAGATGGTGGTAGAAAGATAGCATGCTGGAAATAGCTGAATTTAGACTACTGGGCTGTTAAATGCTTTATTCTGATTGTTTGGAAATGTCTTTAGGTGAAATGAACAGCAAAAGTTGAAGCTCCAGGTTTGAGTGCATTACGGTGCCATACAGGATGTCCACAAAGTTTTTTAAAATAAATATTTTATACATCAATGGGCGGCATGGTGGCTCAGTGGCTAGCACTGTCGCCTCACAGCAAGAAGGTCGCTGGTTCGAGTCCCGGCAAGTTGGCAGTTTGCATGCTTTCCCCGTGTTGGCGTGGGTTTCCTCCTGGTGCCATAGTGTATGCGTGTGTGTGAATGTGAGTGTGAGTGTGTATGGGTGTTTCCCAGTACTGGGTTGCAGCAGGGAGGGGATCCACTGAGTAAAACATATGCCGGAATAGTTGTCGATTCATTCCGCTGTGGTGACCCCTGTTATAAGGGACTAAGCCGAAGGAAAAGTAATGATATTATACTTCAAAACATATTTTTTCCCCCTTGACTTTTCCAATGGAGTTATTTTTTATTTATGGAAAGACCTTGGGTGCATTTTCTGATAATTCAATGGCCTGTCGTCTGTTGTTCCTTAGCTAGGTCTATTTTATGGTCATTTTATGACAGGATTTATTAAAGATGACTTTTCTGAGGAGAAACCTTTGACTAATTAGTTCGACCTTTCCTTTTTTGCCTTACAAACAGGAATGATGTCGAAGAAGCTTTGCAGATTAATTGCTTTAATAAAAAAAAATATATATATATATATATATATTGCTTTAAATATACAAAGTATTGCTTTTATTTTGTGTGCCTTTTGCGAAATAGCACTTGAAAGCACTTAAACCCAGTGAATTACCAATGTTTTTGATTTGACATATATAAGATGAAGTCACAGTTACAGATACAGCTGAAGCCCCCCTGTATATATATTTTCCCCAATTTCTCTTTAAAAGAAGATTTTTTTAAACATATTTCTAAACATAATATTTTACTAGATATTTTTCAAGACACTAGTATTCAGCCTAAAGTGCAATAAAAAGGCTTAACTAGGTTAAATAGGTTAACTGTGCAAGTTAGGGTAATTAGGCAAGTCAGTGGTTTGTTCTGTAGACAATCAAAAATAATAATAATAATTCCATAAGAGGACTAATAATATTGACCTTAAAATGGCTTAGAAAATTAAAAACTGCTTTTATTCTAGCCGAAATAAAATAAGACTTTTCTCCAGAAGAAAAAATATTCTCGGAAATACTGTGAAAATTTCCTTGCCCTGTTAAAAAAAAAAAGAAAAACAGAACGGCTAATAATGTTGACTTCAACTGTATGTATGTGTATGTATAGACATTATGAAGGTGAATTTTTATATATATATATATATATATATATATATATATATATATATACACACACACACAGTTGCAATCATAATTATTAAACCCCCTGAATTATTAGCCCCGTTTATTTTTTCCCCCCATTATTTGTTTAACGGAGAGAAGATTTTCAACCCATTTCTAAACATAATAGTTTTAATAAATCATTTATAATAACTGATTTATTTTATCTTTGCCATGATGATAGTAAATAATATTTTACTAGATATTTTTCAAGACACTTCTGTACAGCTTAAAGTGACATTTAAAGGCTTAATTAGGTTAATAAGGTTAACTAGGCAGGATAGGGTAATTAGGCAAGGTATTGTATAACAGTGGTTTGTTCTGTAGACAATCGAAAAAATATATAGCTTAAAGGGGGCTAATAATATTAAACTTAAAATTATTAAAAAAAAAAAATTATAAAAACTGCTTTTATTCTAACCAAAATAAAGCAAATAAGACTTTCTCCAGAAGAAGAAATATTATCAGACATACTGTGAAAATGTCCTTGCCCTGTTAAACATCATTTGAAAAATATTTAAAAAAGAAAAAAATAATTTAATAATAGTTTATGTATATAGTCACTATATAAGATAAATATAAAAAATAAGTTTACTTTCAGAAATGATGTCTGAGCAATAGTTTAAAATGGTAAAATGTGTAAAGAAAATATTTTCCCTTTGTCCTTCTTTCTTGCTCGTCATCCAAAAAAAGCTTTTAACTTTACATTTGATACTCTATCACTCTATCTATAAGGATTACCACTTTTTTCATACGTTTCTTCAAATGTTTGATGCATGCAAATTTTTCAAGTAATTATACCCTCGCTGATCCATGAAAGACCTCAGAAATTGAAAGCGAGAGAAAAAATCCTCTGTTATCTTCACACATCACGTGCTGGTTTTGGTGTGCTACGATAAGATGAGTTTCACACTGATAAGCTTAATGTGCATTAATATTACTGCAGACAGCAGCAATCTCGCTCTCTGTGAAAACAGAATCCAAATCATCAGTAAAAAAGCTTAAATGTGGTATTTCAGTGCATTCCATAAATATTACATTGTGCGGTGAACGTTATTCATACGGCTGAACTGTTGAATCTTGTTTGGAGCCACAGCAGCTGTTTTTGTCTTATCAGTGTTCTGTGAAAACACAGAAGACGAATCTCTGGCTTATTTCAGTCTGTTCACAGGAATCAAGGACGTTTTGGAGAATTGCAGTGTAAATGGGTACGCCTCTTTTGATAATTAATATTTTGGTAACACTTTACATAAAGGTTGTATTAGTTAATGTTAACTAATGCATTTACTAACATGAACAAACAATGAACAATACATTTATTACAGTATTTGTTAATGTTTGTTAACATTAGTTAATGAAAATAGTTCATGTTAATTCACTGTGCATTAACTAATGTTAACAAGCATGAATTTGGATGTTAGCGATGCATCTGTAAATGTTGAACTGATTAATAAATGCTGTACAAGTGTTGTTCATAATTAATGTTAGTAAATACATTAACTAATGACATTTTATTGCAAAGTGTAAACAATATTTTTTATACATTTCACTCAGTTAATATATTTGAACAGATTTAAACTAAAAAGCGTTTTATTAAACAGTTATAGTCATTAAAATAAGAGTTTGGTAACCTAATATACCCAGGAAGAGAAAGATAATACATTTTACAGTAAGTCAAATAAGGTGTTGCAAAAAAGAAAAGAAAAAACCTACAAAGTTTCAAACTAAATAAAACATTTTATGATTCTTTAGATTTTTTCTTTATTAATTTTATTTACTGTTTTCCCCTAACATATTCATTGGGCTGTAGTTAATTTTGCTCCATAATCTTAAGTTATTTTGTTAGATTAGTTCCAGTTTTAGCTTTGGTACTGACTAATGTAATGTACAAATACACAAATATGTTATTTTATGGCATCCTAAATGATAAATATTAATTTAAAGTAGGGATCTGTAAGAGGTGTACTCATTTATGCTGAGCACTGTAACTTCATACAGTACCAGGAAACTCCTCAGTTGTCTTAATCGGTTTCAATGGAAAAATATTTCCGCAAATGGCCTACATTTCAAAGATGATATTTCATTACAATGTCTCAGACATTTACACACAAACAATATAGACTTGACTGGAATATTGAGCAATGTGTGCAGTATGTATCACCAGAAATAGACACGGATTTTGTGTGCACGAATGTGTTCTGGATGCATGTAATTATTATTGTTGTCAGGCATGAGATTGAGTATTTGTGTCTAATCCCCTCCATGGCTGAATTTATGCACTCCACTGAGATTCTTTAGCATCTTAACACAGAGGGGAAAAGGAGAGGATGTTTTAGATTTGAGCCGGAGAAAATGAAGAATGAAAATTCAGCAGCTTGATTGACGGATCTATCATGTGCCACTCAATGGATTCAAATGGCACTCCTTTTAATTAACACAAAAAGCGGACGTTACATAATATCTGATGTGGCATGATCGGAAATGCACACAACGTCTCGGTCTGTAATTTGATCGTGTGCTTCACAGAATTTGATGTCACGCTAGTTCCTCCTTTCATTGTTTTCTCTCTGGCTTGATTAAAATCTGTCCTGCATTTGCTCTTGAAGGGTTTTTCCTGTTTGACGGCCTTCGTTGTTTGCATGCCTGTGGTTCTGATCATAACCAGCCCGACCGGCTCTCGGATGACAGAGGATGGAGGAGAGAACAGCAGCGCCACACCCTCCACTGCACCTGTTCTCTCTCCAGCTGCTCTTTTCTGCTTGGGTTGCCAGATCCCACTCTTCCACATCATTTGAAGGAAGAGCTTTGCTGCCATCTGGTGCTATAAGGTATGCACATGTGATTGAATCGTTTGGTGCCTGAAACGTTTAATGTGTGTGGTATTTAGTGGTTTGTTTTCCTCTGGTCAAACAAGTGGTCAAAGGGAAAATTCACCCAAAAATGGAAATTCTGTCATCACTTCCTCACCCTTTACTTGTTTAAGATCTGTTTGACTTTCTTTTGTCTTTCGAACACAAAAGATTACGATTGTTTTAGATATATAAAAAAACTGCTGGTAGCTGGCACCCTTTATACGTAAGTCGATCAGTGCCAGCAAGCAGCATTCTTCAAAATATCTTCTTTTGTGTTCAACAGGAAAAAACGCATAAAGGTTTAAAACCACACAAGGGAGAATAATGTACGACATGTTTTTCATTTTGGGGTGAACTATCCCTTTTAGTGGTTCTGTGTGTTTTATTAACTGTTTTTTGAGGGACTGATGATAGGGACCTATGAAATTCTTCCTCCAAATTCTGTGAAATATTTAGTGGTAGCCTTGTAAAGTATGGTTTTACAGTACATTACAGATTACTTGTTACTGTTAAAGTAAGTTACCTTAACTCTCAGGATTCAAATGCATTACATTTATCCTCCATTGGCTTGAGTTACTTTCACAAAAATAATTATTGAAGCAGAACTTAAAGGCATCAAAAGAAAACACTAGAACAGTGTTATACATTTAGCTGTCCTATATACTTGCATTATTCCACATTATTGGGTACACACTGAAACAAAGGGTTCATTGCAAAGTTGCAAACTATTTATATGGGCTGAATTTAAACAAACAAATGAAGTTGAAGATCTCTACATTTAATTTGTTTGTTGAAATTCAGCCTATATAAATTGTTTACAACCACTTACCTTAAAAAAAATGTACATTTAATGAATCTTTTTTCTTAGTGTACTTAGTCATTAACTCTAGTCGTTAACAACAATATACTGCTGGCCTGCAGGAACATGCAGGTATCCTACTGGAAACCTAAAGCATTAGTGCTCAGTTTCTGTATGACTAAGGCCATGTCCATATGTACAAGAGTATTAATGAATAAAATATTTAAAATCAAATATAAAAAATAAATTGATCAAATTAAAAGTATAATTATGTACACATGAAAATGCAAAAACGCAATCTGATGTAATGCTGCAGTCACAGCAGGTTTTCGTGCGAGTAAGTTACATGTTCAATACAAACGTGAAAAGCTTGAGGTAGCAGGAGTGTTTTACAGTTACATTTAGACAGTTTTGCTACATTAGAACTGCAGATATAGCTAAAGACTTGAATCTGTTGCTGTATCCTTTTTATTTGGGCACTTTTAAGTTGTTGTTAAGGTACGGGACTTTATCTGCAATCATTCCATTCTTTCAAAACATGTTTGATTGTGTGAAGCATTTTTTATTTGAAGATTTTATAATTGTACTTATTACTAGTTAGACAAGAGGTTTTAAGTTTGTGGGACATCAGATTTTCTCTGAAACAACAGCAAATGTTTTTTGCTATTTAGTTATTATTTCCAGACACTACTGCATATTGCCTTTTTATTAACGATACAACATTTTGTCTTCATATTTACCCGTGAATTCCATTTGATGAATGTGTTGGAAATCATCTGGCTTTTAGTGATGTATTTAGGACAACTTTGAGGTTGTTGTGCAGCTCCACCTCGTGGCGTTTCTTACAATGCTCTTCTATGTTATTAGAAGTTGAAGTATTTTAGTGCGCCCTCTAGTGGTTAAAATATATCTGCGTGCGTTTTGCGTTTACTATGACTCGGGTTATATCTTAGATAAAATATAAGAAGTTATTAATATTAGACATAAGTTGCCAGTTTAATAATTTACTCTGTCTATAGAAACAGTCATGTCTGTCGGTCGGTTCAATAAAATAAATGTTAAGAAGAAAAAGAAATCTGCTCAATCCAAGTGTTTGTACAATTGCAGTAAATGACATAATTTATATTTGCGCTTTAATTATTCATATAGAAAATGAGTTTTCTATGACCTTGTAGGTTTCTGATATCGAATGTTTACGTTATTTGAATGTTTTCCCTTTTTTCTTCTAGAGGTGTGAGGGATTGTCATGTCAGATATGTGCTTTTCTCTGCCTTCAGAGATCTGAGATCAAGCCTGTCGAGGTTTGAGCTACAGACTGTAAACTAGAGTAAGTCAACTTTGTCTCTAAAGATTGCCTCAAACTATTGAAAATAAATGAACGGCCAAACAATAAACGTTTAGATTTTCTTTATTGCTATTTTGAGGATTTTAGCTAGAGTCCATTTTATATGCAGTATAAATTGTTTAATAATCGTAGAGTTTTCTTTACTGTGTTTTTAATGTTAATATTCAGCTTCTTGCATGAATAGTTTTAAAAATGTATGTTTTAAATATGAATAATACTTCTAGGTTTAATATACATTCTTAGTTAAGTAGAATTTAATGCGCTCATCACATTTAAAAAATGAAGGCCCCGTTCTTTTGGTGGTAATTAGAAATTTATAGACAAACTTTGCAGTACATAACATGAACAGCCTAAAAATTGGGCTTTTATTCATTAATTTTTTTTAAACATGCATAATCAAAGATGAGCAATTCTTGCCTGACGTCACTTTAAAGCAAAGGACTTGGACTGTGCTTTGCTAAAAATATTGTGTTAGATATTTGTAATGCAGAGATCTGAAACTATTTGCTGCAGACAATTTTCTGATATTTTGTTTAATAGATTTTGAGGAATGATCTACATTCAAACATAATTTTATGAATGAAGGTCATTGACACCAACCTCAAGTCCCTATGTGTGTGTGTTTGGGTATATTATTGTTTCATACTGTAAGGAAAAAGTTATTCAAGCACCAAACTGTAGAGACTGAAAAATGAAAGGCTCTTAATATAAAAGTTCTATCCGGTGAACATTTATGCTTTCTTTACATTGTGCTATCATAATCATAATTCCAGCCTTTCATGAATGATTCTTTTATAATAGCAAATGTTGAGAAATGGAAACATCAGGGGAGGATTAGTTCACATTTTTTAATAACATGGCACAATTTACATAACACAAGTTTAACTGAGGAGCATGCTGTCGCCTCACCCTTTTTTTGTACATGATCTAGAAAGGACTTCATTTTTTTTACGTACATGATAAACAGCAAAAATGTTTCTTACAATCTCTTTGCAATACGTATTGACTACCCACTACTGCTTCAGTGGACATTTTAATGCTCGATTTGAAGAAAACAAAAAAGGAGAGAAATTAAACCAAAAAAAGAAGAGAGAAACACTGCACAACATCTGAATTTCACAGAGTTTAAAAGCGCACAACTAGCCCTCCCATGGACTACTAAAATAGATCTCTGCTCATTAAAAACAAACTGTCCATAGCGTACAACTGGCCTGATCAATGTGTAGATACAGAACATACACAGCTAGACCAAGAGGGAATCGTCCTCAAACTCCACACCGTCTTTGTGTCACGATGGGATGTGGTGTCACGTTTGCTGTCTTTTTCAAATTGCCATACATTTGACTTAGAGGTAATTCATTCATTTAAAGATTTAGGTTTTGTTAAGTTCTTGAAACATTGGTGTATTTGTAAGGATTGTCAACACAGATTTGTATAGCTCGGAGAACATTTCTGGATCAAGAGTTGAGGAGTCTGATTGAGTCAAACTCTCTATCTAGGGAGAATCTGCCTTATGTGTAAGCATGAAGTGTTGGTGCGACAGGAGAATGAGAGGGTTCAGTTGCCACTGCTAGTCCTCTAGGAGAGAGAGAGAGAGAGAGAGGAAAAACTGATACAGAAAGCCCACGCATGAGTTGCATAGTTGAAAGAAGGGATGTGGTCTCTCGGACAAAACCATTCATATGCAGCATTAAACTAAAACCAGAGCCTGTGCACTTGCGCTCCTCTTGATCACTGCCCATTATGTACAGCATTTTAAAGTAAAGCTTTCATAACACCCATTTGCATATTTGTACCTTACATTTTTTTTCCTCAATCAGAGAAACACACCAACTTTGCACATATCTACAAGTTTTGCAATGTATTGAGGTACCTGTACATTCCACAAAAAAATCCCCTTGAGCGTGTTTGAGATCTACGCTTGTCCACTTGCTCAGTGCACTGTACATGTTTAAGAATACACACCAATGGAGGAGCAAACAGGGTTAAAAGAGCATGTAAAATCCCAGTCTTTTGTACAAAAACCAAACGCAACACAGAAAACAATGCACAGTCTATACACAGATATGATACAGCCTCAAGTGCTCGTTTCTGAGGTCTCATCGGGCCTCGATGTCTTTGTGTGTGTGTGAAGGGGGTCTGTCTCTGATGTCAGGCCCGAGTGGTGTAGTCCGTCTGGGGGACGAAGAACGTGCACCCAGGGTCGGGATTAGAGGGGGCGGAGCACTGAGTGATGCGGTGGGAGGGGTTTTGTTGAGGATGCCGTTCTGGGCAGCGGCCACAGCAGAGGAAGGACTAACACGAGGGTAGTGCATGCTGGGAAGTCCAGGGGCCATGAGGCCGGGGTGCGGTAGATGTCCATCTAGAACAGGGTGATGCATGGGGTGCAGACGGCCCTGCTCATAGTCCTCTCGGAGCAGGTGCAGGCGCTCCCTCTCCTCTAAGTGTGCCCGCTCCTGTTCCCGCCGCTGCTCCAGGGTTAGTCCGTGAGGGTGGTCTCGGTTAAAGTCATGGGGCTCGCGGTCCCGGTATGAGCGCTCTGCGTCATACAGCCGAGGCGCTGCTAACCGGTGCAAAGGGTCATTCCGCAGGAGAAGTTCCCGAGCTAACGGATCCCTCCGGTGGATGTCCAGTCCTCGGTAAGGGTCCCTCATGGGATCCCAGTGAAATGCGGGATAGGGAAACCTCTCTGCCCCTGGGATGGGACTGATGCCCATGAAGGGTGCCACCATACGAGTCCTCTCCAAACTACTGATACTGTTTATGGGGTGCATGCTGGCCATGCCCATGGGCACTGGCATTGAGGATGGAGGGTGTAGAGCAGCTGGAAGAGGAGGAGGAGGTGCTTGCGGTGTAGATCTTTGCTCTGGCGATCTCTCCGTGGGACCGTCCTGTTCCTCCTTACGCTCTTCTTTTACCTTTATCTCACTGTTTTTCTTCTCATAAGTGATTTCAGCCTTTTTCTCCAGAATGTCTCGTGTCAGGCTGCCGTTCACCCGATCCATGCCGCCAGGCCGCATGTAGGGTGACGCTGTAATCCGATTGGCTGGTTTGTCGTCAGAAACGCGGGCATCATGGATGACGGGAGTGTCCTTATCACTGTGATGATTCTCCTTCAGCTTGTGTTCGTCTGTGTTAGAGTCTTTCCAGTCTGAGTGCTCTCGATCTCTCTCACGATCTTTGGGTTTGTCCTTGTCTTTGTCCCGAGGCTCGCTGGAAGTGATGTGGTTTCGGGATGGCTCAGACGGCCGAGTGTGACCCAATAGAGTGAGGGGATTAACAGGAAGTGGGGATTGGTGATTTTGGTGCCTCTTCTCCACAGGTTCTCTAGAGGTATATAAAAAAAAAGACCATTACTATAAGGCAAATTATTATGTGGTCACCTTTTCTGGGTTTGTATTTGGTAAATGATGCTACTAATAATTGTCATCTCTCTGTACAACTATAAGAATGTATATGAAATTGCTGACATCTTGTGCATGTGATGTGTATTACATGTTGAGTTTATACTGTAGCTATGTGCGAGTACTTCACAACAACCAAAATGAGATATATCCAGCTGCAGACCCACACGTTTTAGGCAACACAATCTAGCACGCAGGATTAATGACGGATCAGTCTTCTATTTTTTTCTTGTTTAACAACGACTAACTGCTTAGGAGCATTATCGCCACCTATTGAAGACCGTCCGTGCATTTATTAGGCTGTGAACAGTTTAGGGTTTCCCATTTCAGTCATTATTTCCTTATTATATCATTTTAACATCTGTGCAGTTTTGGAACTCAAATTTATTGGTTAAACACTTATGATTTTATTCACGTATCCACAAAGAAAACATAATAAACAATCTTATTGTAGGATTAAGTTTAATAAACTAATTCAGGATCCTAATGTTATTTATATATATATATATATATATATATTTTTTTTTTATTCATTATTAATGGATGATTAGTTTATATTACTATATTTGTTGCAACTATAATTACCACAAATTACCAGTACTTTATGGTTTAAAAACAATATATTACTTACTATAAATAACTATAGTATTTAATGTGGGAAATCATTAATAAAAAAAGTTACTAGAAAATTAAGCAAATAAATATTCAATCACTGGAGTAAAATATTAATATAGTGTTATAGATTTATTAAATGTAAAACGATTGAAAAACTGATAGAAAACTGTTCAGTCTATTATACTGAATGGTGACTGGAAACAAGTTTACACTATTGTTTAGTGTGTACAATAATTATTAATATATATATATATATATTGATGACGATGTCCGAGAAGACGTTAATAACATTAACATCTGTTGTAACCATATATGGTTTGACTAGATCGTGTGTGTGTGCCTGAAACGTGTGTGGGTCTGCAGCTGGGTATTATTGACCAAACAGTATAATGTTTTTTATAAGGTGACATCACAAACTACTGGCCTAAAATGCACAAAACCATGGTTTTAGTCATTTTTACAATGTTGTCAGTAAAAAAGTGTGTAAAAACAGAAAGGTAATATGTGTGTAATTAAGAGATTTAGAGAAACTTATTTTGTTCAACATATGGGAGGCTGAATTCTAAACATATTTTAATTTCTTCAAATATTTTCCAGGTAGACCAGAATAAATCACATTGTAATGATCAAGTCTAGATGTAGTACAAGTGTGAATAATCCTTAAGGCTAACAAATTAGCCTTACACATTAAACAATTCAATAC
>CAIGQW010034901.1:1487001-1500398 GCA_903798125.1 Danio choprae
ATCCTTAAGGCTAACAAATTAGCCTTACACATTAAACAATTCAATACCTAAACCATATCTAACTCTTGACAAACGATGTCTTGATTGGAATTGATTATAATCTACACACCGTTCTTTATCATCCTTGTTGACTGATGAGTCCCTCTTGTCCAGGTCCCGCTCTCTCTCTCTGTCCCGCTCTCGTTCTCGTTCTCTCTCATGTGAGCTGACTGAAGCACTGCGCTCTGATTCTCCAGGTTTGAGCCAGGGCGGTGGAGTGGGGAAGGATGGTGGTGTGCGATGGAGTCTGTTCCATGGCTCGTGAGGGCCACTGAAGTGCTGTTGTGCGCTGGGTGAATCTTTGTGGCCAAACACAGAGTTTGATGCTGGGAGAATGAAATAATAAAATTAACTTGATTCATTTTGAATTTTTTGCTTCATGCCGAGAGTACTCTTTGATATCAGATAATTGCATACATTTTCCCTCTCTTAAACATTATTTGAATAGCTGAGATATATACAGGGGTTGGACAATGAAAATGGCCAATTTGAATGAAACACTAGCCAATTTAGTTTTGGAGGTTTCATGGCTAAATTTGAGCAGCTTGGTGGCCAATCTTCATTGATTGCACATTCCACATTCCACCAGTAAGAGCAGAGTGTGAAGGTTTAATTAGCAGATAGCGCAGTAATAGCACAGTTTTGCTTAAAATATTGTAATATTTTTATATATGTATATAAAATGTGTAAACATTATGGGTGATATATCAGAGTTCAAAAGAGGACAAATTGTTGGTGTGTGTCTCGCTGGCTCTTCTGTGACCAAGACAACAAGTCTTTGTGATGCATCAAGAGCCATGGTTAATGTCAGCATACCACCAAGAAGGACGAACCACATCCAACAGGAGTAACTGTGGACGCAAGAGGAAAGTCATGTATAAAGGGATGTCTGGGTGCTAACCCAGATTTTATCCAAAAGACATGAAACCACAGTTGCCCAACTCACTGCAGAATTAAATGTGCAACTCCATTCTCCTGTTTCCACCTGTTAGTTGAGAGTAAAACTGTTAGTAAAAAAACTGTTAGTTGAAGCCCCACAGGGTCAATATACATGGCCGGGCTGCTATAGCCAAACACTTGCTCACTCGTGCCAATGCCAAATGTCAGTTTCAATGGTGCCAGCAGTGAAAATTGTCGGCTGTAGATAATGCAAACCATGTATTGTTCTCTGATGAGTCCACATTCACTGACTTTTCCCATGCAATATTATGGCATTCCCTAGGCCCAATACTTGTGCTAGATGGGTGCGTCACTGCCAAGGAATACCGAACCATTCTGGAGGACCATGTGCACCCAATGGTTGAAACATTGTTTCCTGAAGGCGGTGCCGTGTATCAGGATGATAATGCACTAATACACACAGCAAGGCTGGTGACAGAGTGGTTTGATGACCATGACATTTTTTCCATCACCTAGTGACCTGGCCACTATTCTGCAAGAAGAATGGCTCAAAATCCCTCTGGCCACTGTGCAGGACTTGTATCTGTCCTTCCCAAGATGAATTGATGCTGTATTGGCCGCAAAAGGAGACCCTCCTGCTAATGAATTATTGTGGTCTAAAACCAGGTGTTTCCATTTCATTGTTCAACCCCTGTACATGTACTGCATTTCTGAATGATTACAGGTGGACTAAAGAGGAGTTTTCAAATAAACTACAGTTTGTGACTAATTGACACTCACCGAGTGCTGGATTTCCCAGACCACCGAAGGCTGCAGTGCTTAATGAGGCCAGACCTCCAAATGAAGGCGGTCTGCTGAAGGGCTCTGTCAAAACAAGACCAAAGAATTAGAAAACTGACTGAGCAATTCACCAAACAATTACAGCTTATACAGTATTTACAATAGATCAGCTAGTTCAGAAATGAGCAGATAGCCCAACTTGTTTTCACACTAATTGTTCAGAATTTCTTAGGCCAGAAGTACCCATTCCTATTCATGCAGGGCCACTATTCTGTTCAGTTCTAGTAGATATTAAACATCTGAAACAGCTAACAATGATCTTTAGGTCTTATCTGTGTCTTGAAAATGTGGCACTCAGGTGTGAGGCACAAAAGATGACACGTGAGTCTAACAGCCAATGAAAAAAAACTATAAAAAAAGTAGGACATTGGAATGAAAAAATGCATTCTGTGAATGAATGCATATTTATAAGTAAAAAATGTACAGGTGTGCAGTGACACCTAGTGGAGGAACAAGAAATAAGTTTACCTAAATGAGGTGCTGGAGTAAGAAAGTTGCTAGGATGATGTGGAGGGTGTCCGAAAGGTGCAGCTGTGGGATGCGTGGACCCTGAAAGACAGAAAACATTAAAATCGATAACAATTTTTAAACAAGTTGCCCAGATACATCATAATAGGTAAAAAAAAAAAAAAAAAAAAAAACAGACTGAAAAGTCCTCTATATTTTATTATAGTATAGCATGACTGGTGTCTTAAGAAAAAGGGAATATAGTGATATATATTGTGTGAAAATAGTGAGACTATACCTGTAGTGCAGTAAAAAAAATACTGCATTAGTGATATTGAAACTACACTCTTAACTCTCCCCAAACTCTCAGCTTTTGATTTGGATAGTTCTCTCACCTGCTGCTGAGAAAAGCGATGCAGGTCGTGCCAAGTCATGAGGGTGATGTATGGCTCCAAAAAGAGTGGGGCCTGGAGGTCGACTTAGGAATTCCGGTTTGAGGCCAAAGTCCAGTTTGTGTGGGTCAACCTGCATCTGCTGCTGGAGAAGGCAAAACACGAGAGAGAACATATGTGATACCTTTCATAATAAGTATGTCAATAATGAAGGTTGTACTATATTCTGTTAATTATGTTAAAAAAGAGCCACAAAGAATATTTATTCCCAAATGTAGAGGTGATCTCAATTGGAGGTTATGTGTGCAAATCTCACCTTGACTTTCTGTTGGTGGTGGTAAATTTGCCAGGCTATATGAACATGCATAGCACACCACTTTCCTGGTTTCTGTGGAGACAGACAGAAAAGCTATGTTCACACTTGAGCAAACACTACTATAGAACAATGTTGGGTGCATCTGACAAGATTATTTTCAAATTTAATTGAATATGTTTGAACATTTGAAAAAGATTTTTGGGAACGGCTGCAAATTAATTAAGCCAAATGTCAATACAAAGTATTTTCAGATAAGGGAGTCATATAGTGTCTCCTATAGACTGAGATGAGACTGTCAAGTCCCAGCGCACAGCTAATTAAAGAGACTGCAGAGTGGAAGGCAGGTGCTCGGTGCAAGGTGGGATTAAACTGTAATGAGCTTTTACTCTATTTCCTGCAGAGTCCTGTGGGAAAACAAACCGAATAACTGATAAAGCAGTCTTACCCTGAGAACCGGCCGGAACGGATCTGTCAGCTAGAGAGGAGAGGGAAAAAAAAAGAGAGCACGAGTGAGAGAGATTAGGGACACAAAGCTGTCACTCATGACTTTTAATTAGCATCCGAGCATCACTTCATCACTGACCAAATTAAAATGTTAAAATTTCCCTTTCTAATGAAGCATTTTGTGGAATAATTAGGCCAGAATTCAGAGTATTCCCCTTCCTGTCACTGCATGCATACCAATTTGGGCAACAGTATAACATGACTGACAAATACAACGGTTCACTTGCCCATACTGTCATTTAGCACAAGGTTAAAAATACCACTGTTTGGGTTGCTTACCCGAGGGTCTTTCTGAAGAAGTGTGTGTGGGACGGCTCCAGGTCTGGCTGCCACGTCGAGAGGGTTTGAGGTCTATAATGCACACATAAAGAAAAAACATTAGTATTTTCAGCCAATCACAAGATTGAAAACCATCTAGCCTCATCTCTGATCCACTCTAGCATATATAGCTAACTGGGAAACATGACCATAGAAACTGATTCACTATTCACTACAGATACTGTACCTATACATGACATCATAGAAGAAACAGACTGTCTGAGATCTGCTTATATTTAGCCAGATCTGTTCCATGTGTGCACAAGTACACTCAGAACAGCACAGGAGGTTAGTTTTGGGAGAGATCTGGACATTCCGACTTTTAGTGTTTGATATGGTGATACCTTGGGCTGGAACGCTCCCTGCAGAGATCCGAAGGGCCCCGTTGGTGGGATGACGGGCGGAATGCCAGACACCGCTGGGGGGTAAGAGTGGAACAGCTGAGAAAAGAAAAAGGATACAAGACACGGTTACTCCAGGAGGTTCTTGTTTGATCGTGTCAGCTGTTTACAGTTATACAGTGAGACCGGAGCCTGCAGGTCCCAGTACAAACTAACAACTACGCAAGATCAGCTGCTGACATTTAAATAGCCCTCTTCATTACAAACTGTATAATATAAAGTGTCACACTTGAAAACACAGCATATAAAAACAATTGAATCATATTTCATATTTGTTCTTTCTGTGAATGGATAAATGAAAGAATGAGACTACAAAGCATCTATTCTGCTGCGTTCAATGATACAACCTTCATCTGACCTGCGGCTGTTGTGACATTCAACAAAGATTAACGGTGAGATGAATTTACAATATGGGTCACTCTCTAAACCTGCTCTGATAGCAATGACTGTTATTATCACAATACACTGCATAATGCATGTAATTACTGTAGAGTGTGTGTGTGTGCATGGATGGGTGTCAGAAATGAATCATTGCTAAATGGTGAGTCTGTAATTGAAGGGCAGAGATCAAATAAATTCAATTTGCATCAACCTGTTGGACAGGCAGGTAGAATGAAACACGCTTTATGTTTAACACTATCTCTAGTATCCAGCGAGGCATTTCAATAAAAACATATCTTGCGGCCAATCTGCTTAACAAAATTTAAATGTTATAATGAAAATGTTTGTATTTATTATGCTGTAATGTTTTTGGGTACATGTTAAAAAAACACTACAAGCTGAATATTGTAGCTGAACATTTAATGTCAATCGTGATGTAAATTATGGACACAGTAAAAATGACCAAGCTTGGCGAGAAAAAAGGCATCATAGCAATTGACAAAAACATGACAGGGACTCACGCTGTGCCTGTAGAAAGGGTCGACTTTAGTGGGGTATTTTTCAAACTGTTGAGGAAAGAAGAAACAGAGCTCAGTACACAACAATTTACTCCTGACAAATCTCATGTGGAGCCACGAGGCTCAAAACAAATACCAAATGCTTTAATATGCTCTCCAGAAAAGTGTTTGGTTGGCAGTAAAATGGTCCCTACCCTGATTAATGAATGTTAGCACCCTGCATGACTCTTGCTAGCCCCGTCCGGGCTGTCGTTTTTGTAATTTACAGTGAATTATGACAAGGCCTTCCTCTTGTTAGTGTGTATTACTCAGCAATTCTGTGAGTGGTCAAGTAGAAGCCATTCAGCTGTCTAAAAATAGTCCCATAAACAGTTCATTTAATGGGGTTTGAGTGGTCTAATCTGGATCCAAAGAGAATGTTTCCCACTCGTGAGTAAACAATGTGGCTCTCAAACTAGTTTTATATTCTCATTAGCTAACAGAGCACCATTCTCAGAGGTCTTTGAGTCTGGCATGGTTCAAAAGCTGCTTTTAAGCCTCTGCGGGCACTGTGGTTACTGTCGAGCTGTGTGGGAGTGTCTGTATGAAGCCTCAACTCACTAATCAGCTCTGCTGTCTGCCAACCAAAAGCCCACAGTCCAAACTCCATCAGACCAAAATGATGTCATTAAATTGGGAATGAATAAACTAGTATTAAGTTCTCAAGACTTGGCTGGAACAAAAATGTATTGCCAGCAGCTCTGACTGCCAATTCTCAAATCAGGGCAGAGAACAGAATGTGAAGAAGCATGGCAGAGAAAAACAGCGGTTTTTCAACAAAGAAAAGCCACATAATGGCAAGAGAGAAACACATGGTTATAATTGAGTGAGCATACCACTGCCATGGGTTCCAGTGATAACTGAATCAGCATACTGTACAGTATACAAATTTAAATTCTCCAGCTAATACAATGCACATGCTTTGAATTTAGTACTGTACAGTGGTCCCACCATTTTTAAGCCAATGACTTTCAAAGTTTTTTGTTCAGTCCTATATGATGACTCAATGAGAATTTTTTACAAATCATTCTGATGAATATTTTGAGAGATTCTATTAACCTTGAAATGAAATGTCTGAATGCTTCATTAATAGATTCGGAATTAATGATTTGGAATGCCCCAGAATCATTAATGAAATGTCCGAATGCTTCATCAAATGTCCGTGATGGTGGGAATCCTGTAACTTGTATACATGCATTTGAGCTCCATGTGTGTACATCATTTTTAAACAACCACTCAGTCATATCCACCTTATTTTTCAACATGAAAGTCAGTTATTAACTTTGATTGTACAAGACTTTAGCAAAGACAAAACTAGAAAAAGAACAAAAAAAGCAGTTACCTGTAAAACTATTTGCTACAAATGATAATGAACTATGTTAATAAATATCATTTTGCAATATTAGTACAACACATTCTTAATGAAGCTAAAATAACTGGACGTTAACTAGAAGCCCCTGCTTTTTCAAGTTACCCATCAGGTTTGGCTGACTTTGTGTTAAAAATAAAGTGGATACCCATCCAACATCACAATGTTTATCATTTTTAATATATATAATATATAATAGTTTTTTAGAGTTGTGTTCCACTTATCCTCACATTTCTGGCTGGGGTACGCACCATGGGCGGTGCAGGCGTGGGCATGATGGCGTGGGGGAAAGGGGTGAAGGTGTGCTGGTGTGTGTGTTGGTGTGTGTGCTGGTGCTGATGCTGATGCTGGTGCTGGTGCTGGTGGAACTCAGTCCGCAAGTATGGAGGGGGACCCAGTGATGCCCCACGATCAGCACTCTGAGATGCCAGGAAACGAGTGTTTAATTCCTGCCGGAGAATGTCTTGTTCTGGGAGAAGGATGATGGAGGGAGAGAGGAACAAAAGGTTTTTAAGACACATACCTTTGCAAACTTCTTTATTTAGCAGTTTACATTGTTGAGCTTATCATAGAAAATATAATAGAAACCATATAATAGGACTTAGATGGTGATTGGTACCTGAGTAGGCACTCCCAGCTGGATGTCCGGGGACCGGCAGAGTGTTTGAGGTGAGAGGAGGAGGTGGAGGCAGAGCAGCAGGGGACGCAAACATATTGGTGTGATGAGGAAGAGTGGAGGATGGCAGGGAGGGGGGGAAGGTGTGTGAAGCTGTAGGGTTTGCTGACAGGGGCAGGGGGAATGAGGCTGATGCCCCAGTGGGGGCAGGTTGGTGATGGTGCAGATGAGGGGCTGGAGATGGGCCCGGAGGCTTCCCCGGAGTGCTGCTTCGACTACTGCTGTAAAAAAGGAGAAAATAAATGATTGTAAAAAATGCACCTGCATAAAAAAATAACTCCCTTTTTAAACTATAATCACAAAACTCCTTTGTTCACTAAATTGCTTCAAGAGTGGAAAGTGTCTGCTATAAATTTAGCAAAAGGATCTAGTTTCAGAAACCTGGAAAGTGTGTATACACTGAAGAATGTGTTATTCCTGGAGGGTTTTCCCAGCCACACATGGTAAAGTATTTATCAGAGTGATACACAATCTAACAAAGAGCTCATTTACAGGCCAAGTAATCATTTAAATGCTAATTATATTCATATTAAAAGCTGCGCACACAGAATAACACAAAGTATAATTATCATCAGCAGTCCACTGGCAATATACCGCACTGGGTGGACTACACAACAAATCTAAAGGACGGCAGAGAAGGGCAAGAGGAGGGAGGGGAAGATCTGCTTCTCTGCGGGATACTGGGGTGTCTGAGTCGAGAAGAGGAAATGTTATCTACAAGCCGCCGCCAGCTACAAGGCAGCAGCAGCTTCGACGTGGGAGGGGAACGAATCAAACCGTCTAATCTCTCAGCTGGGGTTCTCATTGCGGTGCTGTAAGGCGCACACACTCAAACACACAAACCCGTACACACAGGGATTTGTGCCTCATGCTTACTGGCGGACTGATACATTTTACATTCTAAAACCGAAACAGTGCTGTTGTATCATAGCATTTAATAGCTGAGACTCTACTCAATCAGCAAACAACACATCTGAATTGTAACAGAAACTTCCTGCTGTGCTGTGCTTTTACATTACACTCATTTGGTGGACACTCACCTCAGGCCGTTGAGCGTAAGGCTGCCACTGTAGGCTGAAATCGGGCGCGGGTGGCAGCGTGAGGGTGGCCTGTGCTGCACAGGTTGCGTAGGGTTCTGCTGGGCTGGTAGCGCTGGTGATGGTGGGTGGTGGTAGATACTTGGGGTTCGAGGTGGCTTTGGGTGAGATGGAGGTTCAGGTGGGTGCTGAGGCTGAGGCGGTGGTGCCTGAGAGAGCTCGTGACCCTGTGTTTGAGGCAGAGCAGTGGGGGGTGACAGTAGTGTGCGCTCTGGGCAAGGGTTCTGGATTTGGGCTGGCCTTGAGGGCAAGGGTAACCCCCTGCTGCAGGGGGGTGGCTGGAGATGAAGAGGGGCAGGGAGGGGAGGTTTGGGATGGGAAGTGGGCACTAGTGGGGGGGTGGCCAAGGAGATTTCACGGGAAGTCTCCTGGCTCTTCTCTTGACTGCGCTCTAGGCCTGACACCTTGGGAATGCCCAGGCCTCGCAGCTCCTGGCTGGCATTGGTGGAGATGGTGTCAACGCTAAAATCTGGAACTGTAGAGACAAAAGAACAACGATGCACTTTTCAGAAACCACATGTGCAGATCATCATTTGATTTAATACAAAATAATGGAACACAATTAAATGTGCAAGAAAAAGTGTTGTGCCACAATAAACTATTACACATTTTTAAAAATGATTGCATTCAGTGTTTTTTTATTTGATTGAATGAATTTGTAATAGTACACTACCAGCTCTAAAACACGTCTTACTTAAACTGAAATCATGAGAGCAACATCATACAGTAACAACCATTAGAAACTGAAGTCTAATAAGCCAATAACATGTGAGGTCATGTGGATGACGTAATGTCTTTTATTAGGGAAAGTTCCTAAGAAAACAACCATCACACTGCCAAAAAATGTATAATAAATATTCATATTATATGATATTAGCTTTTTTTAATTGTACAAAATGCACTCCAATAAATAGATAGAAAGAGAACGAAATAAATAGAGAGGCTTTCAAGCAAGGTTCAGTGTATTCTCTGGGACCAAAGGCTCATGGGGGATCACAGTGCATATGCAACTCTGATTAACTCCTCTCTCTATGTCTCAGAGGAAACCACACCCCTCTGTGTTTCCATCTCCTCACACCCAGCCAAGCCTCTTCTTAGCCTGCAGCTAGGGATGCTAATTGAGCTTGAATCTCAAAGGCTTTGGGGATCCTGTTGGAACAGAACCCCTGTGGACTGATGATTTCTCTCTCATGGGCCTAGGGGCCTCCCAATGCAGTGACCCATGGGGTTCAGCTCAAAGCATTAGGTCCCAGTGTGCAGCTGAGAGGTAGTGTGTGATGCAGTCATTAAAGGTCAGTCCAGCCTGCAGCACTCTACCAGATGAAGATCAATAATCTGGGAGTACAAGGCTCCCCTGAGGAATGGGTTTGTGTCAAACATCTGCCACATAACATTGGGGGAAGGCAAGACGCACATATGCACAAACACTAATATGAATGCATATACACGCATGCAAAAGAACAAACGAAATGCACGCACACAAAGATCAATCATTTTGATGTGTATTCCCCCAAAATCATCCCCATTGAAATGAGAGGCAGGCAACTTCATTTGACCTGTGAAAGCTCACAATACCCTCCGGCTCTGGCATTCTAAGCACACTTTAACAAACAAGGGCAGATCAGCCTCCCAGCTCAGAAACAAGCAGTCCAGAGGGTGCAATAAGTCACCCTTTATCCTGCCTGAATAACTGGATTTAAGGCAGAGAAGGCTAACAGCATTCAAAGAAAAGCCTTTCACAGTTGTTTGTGCCAAAATGATGGCTTTTATAAATAAGTTTCCTTCAGATTATGTAGCTTCAGTAGGCAGTCAACATCTGACATGACATGTAAGGACGGACATGCTCTCTTTACTAGACACACAAAAGTGTGCCCATCTCACTAGCTCTCTTTCCTGCTCCGTGGCCTTCCTGTAGAGACTTTTGATGGAAAATATCCAAAGCTTTTCTTAAAGGCTGAACCACAGAGATCTCTGCTGCTCCTCCCTGGAGCAACTCTCTCAATGTACTAACATGCCTAAAAAAAACAAGACGAACAGTGAAAACACTGCTTATTCTTCCCGTAATGAAGACTCTAGGGCCGGGCAGGGAGCGAAAGAGAAGTGTGTTTCTCCTCCCTGGGGAGTTAATTTGTCAAGTCTCCTTGATCCCTGGAAACAAATAAATGCAGCTTTCTCTCGCCTCAACGAAAAGAGTGAAGAGAGGTGATTTTTATTCCAAATGGCAGCCGTGGAGGAGGATGTTTATTACGACAGTAGAACAGACCGGGAGGCGGACTTTGAAAAGTTCTCATCTGATCACACACTGCTTATGTATGTGTATGTGTTTTTCAGCAGGATTAAGGTCTACAAGGCTCCTGGAGCAGTGTGCATGGGTGAGGTCTCAGCAGACAGCAGCACAGCTCATTATCCCGAGGTGAGTCCACTCTGAAAGAACACAGCATATTCAGCTGCTAGAAAACTACAGACAGAGCTCAGAGACCTCATACATAAAATGTGTTTATGAGAGCACACCGAACAGAACAGATATTTTCAAATTTATTTAATCAATTGCAGTCACATCCAGAATGTTCACACAAAGGAGTTCCTCCTTCATATTATAGAAATCTAATAAAATTTTTGTTCAGCTCAGAATACAGATTTTATATTAATCAAACTTTATATCAGTCAACTGAACCCAGACCTGATTTAAAATACTTGTGAAATTACTCCATTATAAGGCTGTTATATTGGAATATAAGCCTAACAGCTTATCTCTAACAAATTTAACCAGACTTATTTCAAATCCAAGTCTCAATAGTGCCCTTTTGTGCAACACACACAAAAAACATCTAAATTCAAACAAAAAATAAGTATGTAAAAATGAGGTATCATTGGAAAATGCACTGTTTACCAATTTTAGTTTTGTTACAATGGAAAAGAACCAAAGCCCAGGCAAGGATATTAATGTGAGAGAGAGAGAGTATAAGTTTTAAGGGCATTTTCAAGGGCCTTAAAATGTGACCAGTCATCTAGACAACCCAGTCGTTACTTGGTTTTAAACTGTGTAGTTCTGCATTAGGTAAAAGAACTCCATAGATAACTTTAAGTGACATTTAAGTGACAGTAAATAACTCTAAATAAGTTTACGCAATGTCATTTGTAAGTATACTAAAACTACCAGGATACCTACAGGACCTCCCTGTGTGGTATGTGCCGATAGCTGATCCTTCTAGCAAATGCCAGTCATGCTGTTACACTAGGCTTCAGGCATCCTGACACTTCTACATCCCTTCCGCCCTGAAATAGCCCCACATACTCCTGTCAAGCTGGAGATGAAGTCTGGGGTTAAGGGGCCTTCCTTCAGTGCCCCCAGGCCTGTGTTAAAATCTTCCCTTCATTGTAACTGACAGGCCTGCACGTCTTCTCCGCCTGACGGCCGTTTTGCTGTCAAATCAGCTGAGCTGAGACTTCAGCCCGCTGGTAAGAGCTTAGACATGGCTATTTGTGATCACTTGGAGCAGAAGAGAGGACAGGGGGCTTTACAGAAAGATGATGTCAGTACCTTAGAGGGCAGCTACAAAGCCACAACTGAAACAATGAAGTTGCAACAAACATAAAGTCTCACATCCTCATGTTTCAGCTACAACCACAACACAGATTAGCAACTTTAACCAGATTAGACCAGGGATGACCACAGCAGCGAGCTATCCTTACTGTTTATGAAGTTGCTCAAGTCCTATCAATGACACAATCTCTTCTAATACCACAGTAAACACCATAGACAGATCAGCATTGGGCACAAATTCATAATGCAATAAGAAGCTGCTGAACTCAGCATCTGATGTACTCAAACTACAGTAACAGAGTACACCTGTGCTAGGTGTCCAGAACAGGTGTTTGAAAAACCCAAACCTGTTAATGGGGCCATTTAAAAGAACAGCACTTTATGTAATCAGTAGTAAAAAAACAGTAAAACAAACAAGAAAGTTGATATATTATGGCTTTAAAAGTATATAAACTGAGGGTAAGGACAGAGAACTTCACGAGTTTCTGACAGACTCATCTCAGCTGACAGTGGCCACATCTGTAATGTACACACATGCAAGCACACAACACACAAACAAAGGCAACCACATTATCCAATACCAAATATCAATGATACCAAATACCAATTCCTACACATGTAGCAAATCAACAGCAAACAGAACAAAAATTAAAATACTGATTTTTTTTGTCTAATTCAATTATGGCCATTCTGTGTTTTACATATTTTAAATGATGTTGTAGGATGCTAGTTGTGGTTAACAGTGTATCTTCAATGTCAGCAACTAAATCAGAGATATTTATTTACACTATCATAGAAAGAGATCACCCCTGGTTCCTAATTGAGCTGAGCTCACAGCTATAAATCAATCACTGTAATGACTGACAGACAGACCAATCCGCCTCTTAACCTTTGGGTTGAAATAACATACACTCAGGCAGGCTGCTGACCCAGGAGTCTTCATTACACATGCAGTATCAAAGTGAGCTCATACAGCGAACACAAGGGAATTCTGTCCTAACAGCATTAAATGCGGCTGTAAATGGTTCTGTTTTTCCAAAAATTATTTTGAATCTAATCACAGATAAAATAAGAGAATAGCTGTATAGTGACAGTTACAGACCTGCATTATGGTCCAATCAGCGAATGTTTGTAAATAGAGAAGCCTCATGATTATCATGTGAGATCATGCATACTTTACCATGTCAGCGATAATCTAAAAGAGGACATCTACTGACATACAGAATCACAAGAGACAAACAAACTAAGTCTGACATGCCATTCATAGGACATTTTTGAAGAGACTGAGCAAACATGGCAGCAGATGTCTGGGTGTTTATGTTGGCCGGCCATTTAGTGTCACAATTCACTCTGCACTCAACACCTTGTGCTGTGTTTGTTGCTTTTATGGACGTGTGTGAATCTGCACGATTGTTAAGCTCAGTCAATGTGTGAGGGTTCATCTCCCACAGATGGCTAAGGTGGTAACTGCCGCTGTTTAAAGCTGGTCAATCTGCTGTAATTACTGTGATTAACACAGAGATGTTTTTCTAAGCACTTGTGACAGACACACTGCTCCCCGGGGCCCTGAGAACACACACACACACACACACACACACACACACACACACACACAC
>CAIGQW010034901.1:1500498-1514913 GCA_903798125.1 Danio choprae
ACACACACACACACACACACACACACACACACACACACACACACTACTACCCATTCCACCCTCACAAACACATTACTGTCAGCTCATTCTCACACACACCTCATTCACTTCATCACACATCGCTTTTTTACTGTTTCTGCTCCAAGCTGGCAAGCTCCAGCTGTTGTTATTCATTTCCTTTTTGTCTCTGTTGAACAGTTGATTTTTTAGCGCCCATGTGAATGTTTGTGAGATATTACATCTTATGTAGTAGTCTAGTCAATCAGGTACATGCCTATGATGCCTAATAGAGAAATACATCCTGTGTGTTCTTCTCAACCTTTATCTCTGATCATAGGGCCAATGCCAGATCTACATTTGACGTTATGTTAAGGAGTTAGTCTATGTGTATGTGTATGAGACTGGTGTGCTCTGGCAAAAGTATAGATTTCGTCCATGGTGAGGACAGTGTTGATCCCTCTGAGAACAAATCTTTATATATCCCTGAGGACTGAGATCATGTGCACACATTGAAACCAGAGAATGCTCTGACAACAACTGGGAATCTGTCAGACACACACACACACACACACACACACACACACACACACACACACACACACACACACACACACACACACACACACACACACACACACACACACAGCTTATTATATGACCCTCTGCCATCCCACCCCTAAACCCAACCCTCACAGGAAACCGGTGTCAAAATTTGAATGTCAAAAGACATTTAAGTGTTTTGAATTACAAGGATATCATGTATGTCCTTGTAAACCATTGTAATAGAATACAACTGTCATACCCATGTCATTATACAAAAAACTGTCCTTGTAAACCACCAAAACCAGTACACACACACACACACGCACGCACGCACGCACGCACGCACGCACGCACGCACGCACGCACGCACGCACACACACACACACACACACACACACACACACACAACCAACCCCACAAGGGCATTAACACTTGCTGAAGTTTATTTAGTTGCTCAAGGAAAGAGACATAACTTTTTTTTCACTATAGAGCTTAGTTGGTGTGGAACACATTTTTACCTGATTTGACCCTGATTTACCCTGGCTGACGGATAAAAATACAGAAAAGTGACATCACTCAGGCCTCATTAATTGATGTATTTAATTGGTATTAAATGATGTCAACCAATAGCCAGATAGTTTTGTCTAACATCACTGTGAACTTTAAGAATTGGCACTTAAGAACATCTCATTATGGAGGTAAATTATGTTACACATGGCAAACACATTCACTTATGCAGTGTCCACATTTAAGATCTCTTATTTGTTTTGAATGAAGAGAAATTTTTACATCTGACCGTGAAGTGCAGATGATACAGCTGTTCAAAGAGCAGCTGCAATGATAGTGAACACTGATGTAAACATGCTGAAACATAGACAAAACACCAGCAGCTCATTCAGTCTGTGAGATGACTTACACACTCACTGAAGACGGAAAGAGCTGATGAGGGAGTCAGACTTCTGTCTGTCAACACACTACACCTTGCTATTTGACCGGAACACTTTCTGTCAGACCAAGGATAGGAATGTGAATTTTACCTGCCACACAAGACTTTTTCCCCATTTCAAATTTATGAACTAAAATTTATGAAAATTTATGAACTATTTATATAAACGTTTAAAATGCATCTTAGGTTAACATCAAAATTAATCTGTTATATCAGAGGTCACATAATAAATAAACAAATACATACATAACTAACCAACCTTGATGTCCTATCTCTGCTAAATAACCCTTTCATCTCATTTTGAAAATAATGAACAGCTAACTAATGCTGTGGGTAAATGTGGGTTTGACTGTAAGTCCCTACAGCCATGCAAGCAAACATCCACTAAGAAAGCAAACCTGAACTGTGAGTCTCCATGTGACCTTGTAGTCATCAAAGATTTTAACAGAGGACACAAGATCATTATGCCGAACAGATGCCCACTGTAAAAAGTGAGACAGTTGTGGTGAGATCCTGTTGCAGTCACAGCATTCAAAGTACAAACACACTTCCACAAGCAGATGGCGAGCACACCATAACTGACATGTACACCCTGCTTATTTCACAAAAAGGATTACAAGACACCTGTTTAATGTCAGTAACTGAATGGAACGGAGTTACAGTCTTTACATCACCTTATTTCAGTGATTCATGACCTAATGAAATTGATCTAAACACTGCATCACAATAGAAGACACCAGCAGATACACACACGCACACCTACCCATCTAGCAAGTCCCATCTATTGCTTGTGATGGCTGTTTTGTCCTGCAATTTAACTAGTGTCCTGTGCAGAGGTTGAATTACACACAGCTTCATTTGGCCATAGCGGTGAGTGGTTTAACCCAATGGACTGTACCAGTGTTTAAGGAGGTGGAGATCAATGTGTGTGTGTGTGTGCTTTGAAGACAGCAGGCTAATAGCTCTTGCTGGAGAGAGGAATGAACCTGACGTGCTGCAAAGAACTTATAACAACCCCACTGGGTGCACAAAATGATGCTGACCAAAATTAATAGTGCTTGAAACAATAGGTCACAGGTGTCAATTCCAGATCATGGAGGGCCGCAGCTCTGCAGTTTAGTTCCAACCCTGCTCCAACACACTTACCTGTAGGTTTCAAACACACCTGAAGGACTCAATTAGTTTGATCAGGTGTGTTTAATTAGGGTTGGAACTAAACTGTGCAGAGCTGTGGCCCTCCAGGAACTGGAATTGACACCTGTGCAACAGGTAAACCAATGCGTACTTTATTTAAATTTTGATTTTTTGTTTGAATTTATATTAAAAATATTTTTATGTACATTTTAAATGTATATAATTTTATAAAATGTATATTTTACTAAAGATATTTTTGACTATCAATTAAAAAGAGGTAAATTTTTTTTATATTTTTTATTTTATAACTGTAATAGACTGTACAAATTATTGATAGTTTTATAATTATGTAAACATTGCATATAAAGTATTTTCTAGGACTGATAATATTTATTATAAAATAGTTTGCCCCATTTTAAATTCATATAAATATATATAACGGCCTGCTTGCAATATTATTTAATCCAATTTCTTTATATAAGTTAATAGGCTAATATTTTATTTCTAATTACAGTTTATAAATATAAATAAGTACTGATTATTTAAATATATTTAAAAAAAAACAAAACCTCAAAATGGTTTCCAATACATCAGACATACTTCTGTTTAAAACGTGATTTGTCTGCATATTTATAAGTGAGTGGCTGCATTCGCTACAATGTTAATACTTTGACACCAACTGAATTCGTCCTATTTAAATCACTATTAGTGTTGTCTCCCTCGGGGACTTCTATCAGTCCTCTAGTTTTATCCTCTCTCACACAGGTTTCCCAGCTGAATGTTTTTAATCCATTCAAACCGGGCAGAAATTGCACTCAGTGCCTCTCCGCCTCTCTGAATGTGTGACACAGGGGACAGAGTGCTGCCCTTCACTGAGATCTCTGGAAACATAAGCCCTCCAACAACCCACCAAAACTGGCACTTACCAGCTCACACAGCCTGTATGAGTGTGTAAAGCTCTCTCATTACCCAAGGCTCATGTTTCAGTAAGTTGGGGATTAGAGACACATGCTGTTTGAGTGTTTGTGTGTGTTTGTGTGTGTGTGTGTGTGTGTGTGTGTGTGTGTGTGTGTGTGTGTGTGCCTAAGGGGTGTTAGGACTGAGCCACCTGGAAACTCAGCCTTCCTAGGGCATGGCCGTAAACCAATCCTTTGGCTTGACCTGTTGCCAAAAACTCCAGAATCCAAAGCAAAGTCTGTTTCTTCTCCCTAATTTCCTTGTTATGATCTTTCCCCTCCCCTTCTTGCTTGCTTGAACAAATTCTTCCTTTTAAAATCAATGGCCATTCTCATGTTGATCTATGAAAACCTGGGGATGAATTAAGTGACACAAGGCCGGCGAAGTATTCTGCGTGTGTGTTCTACACGTCTTCATTCGTTTATTTGAAGTCCTAAGGGCAGCCAAAACAGCCGGCTGCCTCGGGAGTCTCTCAACACACTCTTCAGGACAACAGAGGTTGAGAGAGTCATTGGGCAACCCAGGACCCCCTCAGACCCTGCTAGACCTTGGGTTGGGTTACTATTAGAACAAAGCCGTCTCTGTGAGGGGCTACACTCTCAGAGAAGGCCACGACACAGACAGACACACTGACACACACATACTTGCCACTGGCTGAGTGTAGAATCATATATCATGTCTGAGGCTAAGGGGAAGCAGAATCTTCCGTGTGCACGAATCTCCAGAGTACATGTTGTTAGGCAGTGTCAGAATCTAGTG
Organism: Danio choprae; assembly: GCA_903798125.1. NCBI lineage: Eukaryota > Metazoa > Chordata > Actinopteri > Cypriniformes > Danionidae > Danio > Danio choprae. Next base: position 1,504,838 of record CAIGQW010034901.1, read on the forward strand.
CATTTGCATGTGTTTTTGTTGTATTTAATCTAAGCAGCAGCCCTCAGCAGGCTGAGTTGTTTGCTTTTCCAGTGTCCCATAAGCCCAAGCACTGAGGCCCAAACTAAAATGTCTGGTTTAGGATGTCACTGCTTGAATATAACTTGATGCATGGGATAAAGACAGTCATTTAAAACTGAGTTCAAACTGCTTCTTTTTAGAGTAATGTAATCTGGAACAGATGGTGACAATCCTGCGAATGGGACACCTCTTCATAGAGCTTATGAAACCAGGGCCCGTGTGTGGAATCTCTCATAAATGGAACCAACGGTGATAAAATGAAACATTTCACACTTCATTAGTGCTTATTTATATGAAAGCACACACTGGATTTTCCGTTCAGTGAAGAATACTCTGGAGCAGCCACAAGCTGGCCTCAACTAAGCCTCCAGGCGGCCTGAATTTGTTCTATTTTGTAAGCCTATAGTATCACATGTATAAAAACAGGGTAGGCAAGAAAAAACAGACTTTAATCAGGTTGAAGGTCACACTAAATTTAATGTAATGAAAACAAAGTTGTGAGGCATAATTTTTATGATGGCCTGCATGTTATCATAGTTATGTTATCATGTTATCATAGGTCATAGTCTCTGTTGGGTGAATGAAAAAGGCACACACAATTAGAAACATTTCAGGAATTGAACTTATAGTCTGGTTCTGTTCAATTCTACAGGATTTCTGGGATATGCTTGTTGGATTCTTTAACAGTCTGCCTAGGAAAAATCTGCCATGACAGCCCTCATGTGGAAACAAAAAAAGCTGTTATGTTTACAGCTCTAAAAAAAAAGCACTTGTAATGATCATGTAAGTAGTACTCAAAAGTTTTTAATTGTTTTTAATTTTTAAAGACTGGCTTGGTTCAAAAGTACCAGTACTTTTAACAACAATAATATATAAATAATAGATGTTAAAGTGACGTATCCTCATCAAATTTGAATGATTATTAAAACTTTATAATCTTAAAAGACTTATACTTGATGTGAACAGGCCTTAATGTTGAAGTTCTCTATCTTGGCACATAAATGTTGTTCAGAGAGATAGTCATGGATGGCCTGATAGTTCAAACGGGGAGCTCACAGGTTTCTGGTTAACATTTCAATATGGAATTAAGCAAAGGTAATGGAAACAGGCGCAGACAGTAGTGAGTGTTCCTAATCCTGGCCTGCAGGGGCAAAGGTGTTTATTTTTACCCTGGATTGGTATGAGTGAGTGTCGGCAGAAGAAATGCTTGGAGAAGGAGGGAGAGCTTGAGTGTTAGGAAGCATACACTCTTGAGGGAGCAATTAATGCTCTGCTTTTCCTAGATTTGAGCTCACATTCTGCACTCAGTCTGTTCACCAGCTGTGACTCTACACTTGTTTTTTTTACCCCCCCCCCCTTTCCAACTGAGCATTTCAGTGTTTACTATTTGAGTGAGGAGCTCTCCACTCCCCGAGGGACCACAGGGGTGCCAGAGAGGCAGTTATCCCACCCAGAAGGTGGTCAGTCAGTGTCTATCCTAGGCTACCACCATGGGTGTCCACAAGGCATTTTTCTCTCACTCTCTCTTTATATGGGTCATAGTTCCTGACCAGCATGACCTTACTTGAGGCTGGAGCTCATCTATAGAAAAACATCTAGCAGCCATCCTGGAAAGCTGCTTTACCTTCTGGACTTCATACAGCTGCAACAGCTCCTCTTTCAGTTTAATGGCACACAGTTGTGTCTATCTGACTTCCAATCAGAGCCTTCAGCACAAAATAGCCTATAACTGCTATCTGGAGACTTGGAGATAAAGATAGGCTTTGTTTTCAGAATAAATCCAGCAATCAGCAAAAGAGAATCTAAGAAGATATGTTACAACCATTGATGATGACTGACACGCCAGAGGCATCTTTTAAAGCAGCTGGACCTTAGATGATACTAATGTTTTCCTGATTTTATAGGGTTATGCTATGCAAAGTCTGGGCTTGACCGCTTAAGCTGTTGGTCTAATCCTGTATTGGTCATTCACATAAGACTGCATTTTAATCAATATTTCGATGGATTATTGAGAAAGAGATTGAGCAGATTACATTTATGTACAAATGCACAGCCAGAAAGGAAAACCATCAAACACACAACCACGCATCTGTAAATGTGGACAGACTCACCTCAAATTTGTTCAAGAGGTGCTGGGGTGATGTGAACATACATAAAGATAAGCATTATCTGATATATGGTCAAATCCTCAAAGGATTCAGATAGCTGAATTGATGCCAGATCAGTAGGAAATGGTGCTAAAACCTAAAGCTTGACATTTGACCTACTGACTCCGTGCTTGAGGGCAAGGGCATGAACTTTGAAGTTTAACACAGTCAAGACCATGTGTTGAAGTATTTGTGCTCTATTTATCCAATGATCACACACCTTTCTATGAAACTCCAGCAGATCACTGGCTGTCCAGAAGACAAATAATTTCTTCTCTTACTACCAACACTCTAACTTCCATATGCATACTTCAACAAAAAAAAAAATTAAAGATCTTTATAAATTATATAAAATTTACAGCTGAAGGGAAAGAAAAAGTGAAAATAAAATAAATGGTCATCACAGAGGAAACAGTAACCAAAAAGTGATGTGATCATCACATTGTTTCGAATTTCAGTTTGTCGTTTGTTCATGTCTGTCAACCACTATCTATCCACCACCAGATATTTCAAATACAGACTTTTAAGATTAAGTAGAAATAACAAATAGAATCTTTTCTGAACTGCCAATGATTGAAAAATGTTAACTTTTGCATATACGTATATTTATGTTATAAACCGCAAAGATGACCGGTGATGTGATGAGTGATTCAAGAAACTTTGCTCAGTTCATCTCTGATGAAACAACCACGTAAAAAGAAATCAAAAAGCATTGCTAGCAGTTGGCCTGTGGCCCTCAGTAGGCAATACTTTTATCTCTGGAGTGTGGCCCATTTAAATGTTTGCACTTGACTTTCATTTAGCTTGATGGCTTCCAGACTCCCTGCGTTTAGCATGGCATGTCGGATATAGCAGTGTTTACACAATGTCTCTTGTCTCCCTGGCCCCTCTTTCTTCCTCTCTCTCCTCCAGTCACCAAGATGGATGGATTTACTTTAGTCCTTCAACCTCTGGGGTTTGGGAACAACCTCGGAATGACCTCTTTGAGAGAGAGGGACAGATTGAGAGAGAGTGTAGGAGTGCGTTCGTGTTATGACTACAGGCGGGACGGACTGAGATGATGGATAGCGTTAAATGACTGTCTGACTTCCAATTCATCATTTGTTTCACTGCATCTCCACCTCTCCTCCCAGCATTGCTAATGTGTGACTCTAGTTAAAGTGGTTTTAAAACACACTCTCGTTCCCTGTGGCAAGAAAACCACTTACAGTAAGCCTGCTGGAAAAACAATAATCATATGGTTATACAACAATGCTTACTCATACGTGAGGAGACACACACACACACACACACACACACACACACACACACACACACACACACACACGCATCACTGGGCAGTCTGTCTGAGAGTGGGTGGTGCTATTGTTTGCTGGCCCTGGGCAGTAAATCTGGATGTTGCCCATGGTGTGTTAACCTCTGTGTGTTTGTGTGTCAGGGGATGAGACATCACTGCAGACTACAAACACAGTGCGCTGTGAATTACAGCCCATCTCTCATCACACACATTTTAACAAGCCATAAATTACAGCCTGTCTCTATACAAACGATAAAAGACATATCCACAGAGATATGTCGAGATTGCTGATATACTTCTAGTTCAGCTTGTGGAAAGCTAGCTGAGCTGATTGGTAAAATAACCTCTACAAAAACAGATGTTCTTTATTGATCCTCAGAGAAAAAAAAAAGAACAGGAAGCTTTGACTTCATCAATCATTCATTTCAATTGGTTACTCGGCATAGAACAAGACAACACAAACAGACAACCTTGAGAGACTGTGTAAAAGATGAGATGTTAATGTTAGATGAGAGTGGCATTTACCAAGCCAGAAAACAGCTTTGTCGATCATAATAAAATAGGTCTACGATTGTCAAGCTGTGATGAGATGCTCATTTCCAGTGTAGACCGGGTGTTAGTTCAACTTTAGGCTGTTGCCAAGCAACAAAATGGCCCTCAAGATTATTACATGAACACTTTTCTGCATTAATAAAAATTGCAGATGTAGAAATCGTATATGTTTTTTGTTTATCTAGTCATATTTTAGATGTAGATTTAGAATTTAGATGTAGAGGATGTTAGTTTTTAACTAAATACTTCCAGTTTCATCTGCTTAAAGTTATTTTACTTAAACATTCTGCTGGAATGGTTGACGTTGCAACCTTGTATTTGTTATAATTATTTTAATTTATTATTGTAAACAAAAAGCATGCTGGTTTGCTGTTCAAATAGTTTATATGTTCTTTTTTTGCACATTTTTCTCATATGTGTTTATCCAATAAGTATAATTAAAATAATTTAAAGTCTCAGAGATTCATAGGAAATATCCTAGTTCTGCACTAGAATATAGGGTGGATAAAATGGGGGGTGGATAAAATACCCTTAGAAACCAGTGCTAAGTAGACACAAACTGGTATACAAACATTCATACAAACACACACATACAGTACATACCCCCTAAAGCTTCAGACATTTGTGAGACTACAGCACTCAGCGACTGCTCTGCTATTTCAAGAGCTCTCCACATCCATCTATCCAGCTCTTAACAACTCTTAACTGCCTCAAACTTCATCTCTCTGCCTCTTCTTTCCTTCTCTTCATCCTCTCTCCCCCTCTTTTTCAATCTCCCGTCAATGTCATTATTGGTGAAATTACACCTTCCACACAGGCCCAGAGCGAGGCCTGCTCTTCAGTTGAATGCTTTGCTGCCAGCAAGCTTGTGTGTGCTGTCAATTGAGCCTGTCTGAACTGTATCAACAGTGCTCATTCACATAATATTGTAAAAAATAAAAATAAAAAGATTTGATTTTCACATACAAGCAACCAATCTATGTAGTAAACATACAAATATATTCCACTATTATGTGCATTAGATATAGACCAAAGCAGACGCTGGTGGTGGAAGCTAGATTTCAGTCAACACATGACCAAGCATAAATAAAATACACCAGTTACAAAATGGCTACGTTTTGAATAGTCGTATGAATGATGGTAGAAATAAGAACAAATTCCATTACTGGGAATTATTCCCAAATAAATCAAAAACAATCTGTTTAGTGGTTTGGGCGGTGATTGTGGTCCTCCTAAGTGGTACACCGACAGCTTATTGAGAGAAAGTGAGAGAGAGAGAGAAAGAGAGAGAGAGAGAGAGAGAGAGAGAGAGAGAGAGAGAGAGAGAGAGAGAGAGAGAGAGAGAGAGAGAGAGAGAAAAGGGTTGTAGTGACAGCTCTCTCTTATTATCCAATTCCAAATGTGGCCAATACAATGTCAGGCACAATTAATACTTTGCAGGAAAAAAAGATCACACTTTGTAAATGTATTCAATTGATAATTACTATCAATGTTTGCTTTAATTTTTATTCTTGCAGACAAAGATAATTTTAGTCAAGATAAATGTTATCAGTAGAGTTATTATTACTGATTATATTTTATTTTAACAGTCTATTATACATGATAGAGTGTCAGAATATTTGACAGAACAAAGTTGCACATCTCAGTAGTTTTCCCGAAATCGAGGAAAAAGGCTTCTAAAAAGCACAGGATGCAGGCGATGAATACACTAATTGAGGCAGGCTGGTTGGCAGCCACCTGCAGGCTATGTGAGAGAGACAGTAATTAAGTCGAACATTTAATGATTCTGCTTAATAGGAGTGAGAGACGAAGCAATAAGAAGAGAAAAAAAGAAAACAAGCAACAATTACACAAAACACCAGGAGGGAAAGGAGAGGAGAAAATGGGAGAGGTTCTAATTCAACAAAACATAAGCGAAGTAGGAATGTACATATACTGTAAATAAACTTAATTTTTAAACTGGTTATAACACGCAACAAACATGCTGTTTGACAAACTAATTTAGTATAAAATAATTTAAATATCACCATCCAGAGAACAAGATTAACACTAAGATATCTTACCAGGGCCATAAGCTTGCAGGTAGTGTATTCCTTCACATTTTTTGCCTCTTTTGATGAAACACCCTGTATCTAAAATGTTTTAACCTGCAACTTTATTTTGTTTAAACCTTATACCGTATCTACAACAAATTGTGGAAAATCACTTCTTCTCTTCTCTCTCCAGTGCTCAAAATGGCCTACAGCCCAATAAATGATCTAAGATATGTTTTGCTCTGCTCTTGTGGAGTTTGATCTATATTTTCCCCTCAGAGGTGACTGTTCCCTCTCATCTCACTCTCGAACGTGAGGCATTTTGCGAGCATCAACCACCTGAGTGTGAAAAACACAGCAGCGAGCCTTTGGTTCTAGGCTCCAGGCAAATATTGACATCTTTTCTGTTGCTTGTCTCTCTGCTCTTCAGTTCTGCGTTCTCTTTCTTCTTTTGTTTATAAGGGTTAAGAGTCTGAGTGACTGGTAATCCTCGGTAACAGAGAGCAGCGTCCTGCATACACTTGCCGTCTTTCATCTTACTTAAACCCTCCAATAAAAATACCACAGCGCCTAAGTTCATTTGCACCTGTGCTTTGGAGGACGATCCTCTATTCTCCATCCCTTCTGCCAATGAAGGATTTGCATATGGCAAGACAAGAAGTGGACAAGGGGACATGAAGGAGAGGAGAGAAAAAAAGGCACACATTTAAATGGAAATAGAGTCTGGAGGGAGACGAAGTGGCCTGGCAGTCAGTGAGAAGAGAAAGCATATTTGTGTACTGTTTCCCAAGCACCAGCTTTTCAGAAGCAGAGGAGGCGGGCATGTGTTAGTTTAAGGCGCACAAAGGGAGTTTTAATCCTTTCAGAGGGGTCGTAATGGCTATGGTGAGGCGTCTCCAGGAGGGAAAGCCTTTCCGAAAAAAGGCTTGCCATTCAGCACCCCTCTGAACCTCACAAATCAAACCTCTAAAGGCCTTCAAAGAGCAGAAATGTGGGAAATGTGTTTGGGGTCCCGAGGGAGTGAAGCAAGGGGGAAAAGGAGGAACAAGGGTCTTGTCGGCATCAATCAGTCGCTCTCTCTCACCTCCTCCCCGGGGTCAGATCTCTTTCCAGCCTCCCTCCATCGCACCCCACCCCACCCATCATGCTCTCCATCCTGGTAACGCACCATTACAGAGGAATGTGGATTCACAAGGCTGGGCTCCATTATGTTGGCCTGCCCGAGGTTTGTAAAATGGGGAGCTCAAATTCCAAAGGCTTTAAGAGCAAATTAGCGGTGTGCTGATGGGCTCCTGCTGTCTAAAGACACTGAGGTTTTAAAAGCAACTCAACTGACTCCACTCTCAATGCCCCAGATCCTTTGACTTCTTGCGTTCTTACCGCAGACTCCACACGGATGAACTTCCTACGCACATGGCGGGACGTTTACATGCACACAAAGAACAGACGGTGTGCACATCGCAGCTCCTCACTGTATAAACACAAAGCGTGCTTTTTAAAATAGACACTGCAAACAATATCACACACGCGGAGTATCAAACCAGCAGGGTAGAATTGCTTCTTCCACTACCGTCTGTGCCGCAGATCCAGCACCTTTATTTAGCATTTCACAACTAATCAATTTCCATAACAGAAGCCAGACGCCACTGCACATGGGACCCAGTGTGTGGCGTTTACACATGCTGCGCGCCTGAAATGGATTTTCTCATTCATCACTCAGCAGCACATTGGGATCTGTTTAACAGAGTGGCTCAGATGGATTTCTCTCAGCCCATACGCTGTGAGAAAGCACGGATACAACACACTGTGTCTGTCGATGGAATCGCAGCCAGTCTCGAGGAAATGCATTATTTCCCATGCCGCCCCGGAAAGCAAAACACATTAACCATAATCTGAATGCTACAGTGGTAAATAAGGTTGACTTGAATAATGTTACAGATTCTGCTTTGTGGGGCGAAGCATCAACAATCACATGCTGACTCAGTCATACAATAACTTTTATATAAAAAAAGTTTAGATGGGATTATCTACACTTAATAATGAAATTCAATAGTTTTGCAGGAAAATGTTGTTGATGATTTACACAACTGACACACATATAAACAGTATATAAAAAAATGAACAATGTCCACCATACCTTTAACTGCAGCTGTGCTGAAGAGTTTCTCTGAGCTGGCATCTGAGCCCTGAGAGAGAGCGAGAAAGAGAGAGTCAGTACATCTGCTTCACAACTAAGCAGGTGGGCTTCATCATCAAAGGTAGCGCAGCACTAATGAGCGCAGAAATTCAGTCGCTTCCCAGAGCGGCCACTGGATGGCACTGTGGCTCCATGCGCAAAACCACGCGCTGCACTTGAGACAGGGTTGAACGCATTAACATTACTATGTTATTGTGCAAACATCCAGCGTTGCCATTTACACAGCATTTAGGTAATGAAAGCCTATTTAAGTGACAATGTGGTGTCAAAGGGGCATCGGCTAATTCAATTGGCTAAACAGCAACAAAGATAGAACCATTACAGTCCATCCATTAGCATCTAACCTGAATCTCCACTCAGTCATTCGATAGAAAATTACACACAACACCAGACAACATGTGCGCTTTTTCTTTACAATGATTAATTAGCACAATAACAAACAGAAGGACTTGTAACGGGACACTTTGTTTCTCTTTCGTTAAATTCATAGGAATATTCTCAGAAAAAATGAAGGCAATTATTCTGACGGGTTTAGCAACACAGCTTGAGGCAAAAAAAAAAACAAACAAAAAAAAACGACACTGACAAGGTATGACAAATATTTGCTCCTTTTAAACATTTCTTTGTTAGAAATATGAATGCAAGACTAAAATGGCTGAAAATATGAATAATATTGATAATGACGCTAATGATGAAAAATGCATTAATTAAAACATGACGTCAAGAGATTTCCACATAACGATGCTTTTGCGCGACCGCTTTATTCAAACCACAACCGAAAAACATCTGGCAACATTCACTGCAGAGATTTCAACTACAATTATCCACAACCAATGACACGAAAACAGCTCTCCAAATCCTCCAGTCATCGAGTAATCCAATGAAACTGCTTTTAATTCCCCTAAAACGTCGAATGACATTGTGGTCAGGGAAATACGAACTACAAAAAATCCATTTGTGAAGCGATATCATATGAAGGTGCGGTGTACCTTTTGATGTGTCGATATTGGCACGGAGGAAAATAAGTCAAGAAATCACTTTTAGAGGGTTTAGTAAATACGCCGTTTCACATTCTGCTTGTCAAACAATGTAATCCACAAAAACAGGCGGTGAATTTCTCTCGCTCCCTTTGAGAGAGTGACAGCCATGCAAAATAAGAAGCCTTTTCCCAGGGAACCAGTAGAAAAACATCCAAAGCTCAAAGCGAGAGAGACTCTCGGACAAAGGCAGCCATGTGTCTGGTACCCAAGAGCGCAGAAAAGTGGAGAAATCCTTCGGTTCGCGCGAATTTGTCGTTTGAAATCCTCGCCAACCGTCGTTTAACGGACACAGTCGCCTATGCGCTTTTGTGTCAGGGGCGCGCTCAGTGACAAACCATCCGCGCGCGCCTCTCTCCCGTGCGCTCGTGCAGAGCAAGAAAATCCAACAAAGCGTACAGTATTTTCCTCCTTTAGGCAGAGAGGGTGGTGTAAAGCCGCACTAAAACCCCGTCCGCCGCTTCTTTTCCTCGAAAACGTCGCCGGTTTTACGCTCGTGTCCTGTCGCTGGCTCCCGTTCCTCGCGCAAGTGCTGCCTGTATCCACACAAACTCTCTCATTCAGCACAGCGCGACCGGGTCCTCCCACTTCCTGAATCTAACCTGACTTCATTCAGCTCCGACCCCCTGCTTCTCTCTGCCGCACACACACGGAGAGCGCTTCCTCCGCTCAGCTTCACCGGACAGACAGTGCGAGAGTGCGTGCGCGCGGGCGTGTGTGTGTGTGTGTGTGTGTGTGTGTGTGTGTGTGTGT
>CAIGQW010034901.1:1515313-1537699 GCA_903798125.1 Danio choprae
CGAGCAGGGAACTGGGATAGAATGATATTCTTTCACTCTTTGGCCGAAGTGAGATGATGTCAGCTGCTAATGAATTTCCCAGTACGGTGCAGCTACTGTGAAGGGGAGGGAGACAGAGACTCTGTTCATAAGCAGCGCACACACACCTCACTACTTCACTCAGCCACGGCCTTTTTCATTGGGTAACAGGGCTAGAATCACCCAGGCTGACCCAAACAGCGACATTTGCCCATCATAGCTAGGAGGCCAGGATCTGTGAGTTAACAGCTGTTCAGAAGTATAGTGTTTGCACAATAAATAATGTAGTGAAAACTACATTTAAATATGGGAGTTAATCTCTACATCTGTGTATGGAACATGAATCGCCCAATTGGCCTAATGAATTATTGTGATCCAAAGGTTGCAGGTTCGAGTCTCTGAAGGCTCTGCATTGTGGTAGGTGTAGCACTCTGTTCCACCCTTAATACCATGGTGGAGGTGAGTCTTTTGAGCAAGCCACCAAACCCCCAACTGCTCCCGGGGCAGCCCACTGCTCCAGGTGTGTGTTCATGTGTGTGAGTCGCTTTGTTTAAAAGCATCTGCTAAATGTAAAGTGTGATGATTTACATCAGATAACTATATCAATCATGCATGTTTGGTATCTGTAATTTCGAAAGGGAGTAATAGTACAGCAACTGGGAATTTGAACTAATTCTCCATTAGCAGAGGTATTGTGTTTTAAAAGAGCGCGCTCTTGAAGAGTTGCCATGTCCACTTATTATGAGCTTCGTTTTGTATTTTCCAGATTATGGAGTTAATAAAGCAGGCAGGTGCATATAGTAAAACGTTGTTATTTATTTCTAAGATAAAGTGATTGTGTTAAAGGATATCATAAGCTTTTTTCTAGCAAGTTCTGGCACTAATGAGTAAAGCCGGTGATTCCCTGTGATTTCTTGTTGTTATTCTTCAGGAGTTAATTTGGTTGTTGACTGAAGTTTTCACTACTGCAAATTCCTCATCTGTATATGTGTATAAAACAGAAGCTGACAAGTGAATTGAGCTGCCTTGTGTATGTCTAAAATGTAGTGTTGCACAAAAACCGTTCTCACAAAAGTCATTTAAACCTATCAGTATTCTATTGGTGAATGTGTGAAAAACTTGAACCCAATGACTGGATTTTGCCTGCAATGGTAAATGCAATCGTAGTGAGAACTGCTCTGTGTATTTGTTGGGACTAACATGGCAGGATATTTAACACTGGGAAAAAGAATTAAAGACTAAACTAATCAACCACGTCTGTGGCGATTATATGCTAAGACGTTCCTAATTGTGTTTTCAAACCAAGGTGTAATATTAACCTCCTTCCCCCAGGGTTTGAGGAAAAGCCTGAAGATCTAATTCCACTAACCTCAGTCCATGGACACTCAAACCCAAACAATCCAGCAATCTTCAGATAAAGCCGGACATTCCTGGAAAATCTCCTTAATCTGACTGATTTGGGGTCTTGTGGCTTAGCAAACCAGTATTAACCCTCTGCACTGCGGGTCAATGGATTAACAAGGGACGCGCATTGCGGCGACCTCTGACCTTGACTGCCCCCGACAGAGTAAGAGAACCAGTTTGCTTATTGCTGGATGTTTATCTTTCCTTCTCTATATCTTTCACTTCTTCTCCATTGAGCCAGGGGAAAAAAGCTGCATGCTCCATCAATATAAGACTACACTCAACCCCAGACATCTGCCTCAGCAAACACAAAACATATGAGTTTATTTTTCCTCTGTGAATTAAAATAAAGTTTTCCACAAGCTTAGCACATGTATTCCAATTGTGACAAGAAAATTGCTGGAAAATTACAGTCTTACACTATTTGCATATATAAAAAAACCCTAAAAATGCTCAGAATTGGAAAACAGAAAATAACATGGAATAAATTAATTATTATTTAAATACATTATTAAAACACGACTTTGAATAATAGTTTAGTATTGTGAAATTAATATTTATTAAATACAATAAAATACAAATGAATATTTTAATTATTAAAAATTAACTTGCCAAACTGAATCTCAGAATTGCAAAACAATTACATTTTAAATAAATGTTTGCATTATTATTTTATTTTAATTAGCCGTTTATTATATAATTGTATATTAGCATATAATTATAGTGTATTATGTATAATTATTGTTTTTTGTAAACTATTATATTATTAGAGTATTATTATATTATTAGAGTACGAATTATATAATTATTAATGAAATAGATACATTTACACCAATTACGATTATAAATTTAGTTTACATACTGTTTTTCTTTCTTAAGACAATAACCATGACAATTAATACTAATCATTTCAGTTAGGGACCAATGAAAAACTGGACATATTCTTAACCCAACACAGAGAAGTTGAAGTCACTCAAACGAGAGGAGGAGGTTGACTTTTAAGAAACTTTCCCTTATACATTTGTTTCCGTATAGGCCAACTATTGAACATAATTTTGGAGTTTGAAGGAAATTAACTGGTAGTTAACCAGGCAAAGCACAGCTATCAATACTTATCTGAGACTCCTAATGACCTTTATACACTATCAAAAGTGATTAGTATACATTACTTAAAAAAAAAAAAAAAAAAAGTGTAAAAGCATTGCCCTAAAAGCAACAAATTGATTTTACTTAGGGCGGCACAATGGCTCAGCTTTTAGTACTGCCGCCTCACAGCAAGAAGGTCGCTGGTTCTAGCCCTGGCTGGGTCAGTTGGCATTTTATGTGGAGTTTGCATGTTCTCCCTGTGTTCGCGTGGGTTTTCTCTGGGTGCTCTGGTTTCCCCCACAGTCCAAAGAGATGCGCTATAGGTGAATTGAATAAGCTAAAATGGCCGTAGTGTATGTGTGTGAATGCAATAGTGTATGGGTGTTTCCCAGTGCTGGGTTGCAGCTGGAAGGGCATCTGCTGTGTAAAACATATGCTGGATAAGTTGGTGGTTCACTCAGCTGTGGTGACCCCTGATTAACAAAGGGACTAAGCTGAAAAGAAAATGAATGAGTGAATGAATGATTTTACTTAAAAAAAGTTGCCTTTTTTAGGGCAACAGGTTTACTTAGGTTTTAAAGTAAAGTCAACCAATTTCTTTATACAGTGAAAACACAATTTCGGGAAAGAAAAAAAATCCTCAATTTGGATCAAAATTAAAACAGATGTATGTATCATATTTCCATATTCTAAAATCTAAAGTTCACATTTACTACATGATCTACTGCTTGATGTCAGTTTTTTATAAACCACATAGTATATTTTTATTTGTACGTAACCGTGGCAAAATTGGTTTGGCTATAAAAAAAAGGGCCCCTTTTTCATCTATATTTGATTAAATAGATATGATTACATTATGATTACATATATGGAGCATGTCAGGGTTTGAATGAGGTGCACCAAAGCAGCCTTCGTCCCCAAAATCAGAGCTCGCTTTCCTAAATGCCTATCATCAGATTTGAGCGAAACCTCAAGCCTGTGATTACCGCTCTCCGCTCCACAATCAACGTCCGGATCTCTCAGCGCAGATTATTTTTAATTCAAATGAAACGCTGACAGACTACAGAAAGCAGGGGGAGGAAGAAAGAGAGCGAGAGAAAGAATGAAATGGAAGGAAATGCAGCGAGAGAACATGTCGTAGAGCTGCCAAGAAACTAATTTGAAGTGGCAGTGGGGTATGGAAAAGCACTTGGTGAAGCTTGCCAGAAAAGTGGAATGGGAGATCAAACATTAATATCCAGAGTTATGCTATGTATGCCAGTAATTGCTGTATGTGCCTGTAAAATTCCGCCTATAGACCATAAGCCCTTTCTGCTGTCGTTTTGTCATATTTTATTCCTTTTTCTGGCCTTGATCCTCTGCTTCAAAGTAACCAGAGCCGCATTTTGCCTTTCTCCTTCATCCAGCCCTCCCTCCCATTCCATTTCCCTGCTTTCTTTCCGACTCAAAATGCATGGTTTAATTTCACAGGAACTCTGTGCTAGATTGCAATCACTGGAGATCGGCGCTCTGTTATGGTCTCCACGGCTATTACGGAAGCAATCTCTCCTTCTCATTCTCCCTCGCTCTCCTTTAAAATATTGCCGTGCATAAGTGTAACCTGAGGGGACTGGGTATAATGTGTTAAATAGGGTAGCTCTGACCGGCCCTTGTCTCTAATCTCCTCTCTTGTATTCTCAATGCTCTTTTCAGCCGGGGCCTTTGAGAGACACTCAAAAGAAAGGTCCATTTCTTGTGACACTTAAAACTTTGCCGGTCAGGAGGGAACACTGACCAGCTCATCTGGGAGGCCTACGGGATGGTATTAGCCGTGTGTAAGACACCAACGTCAACAATGCCAGCGCTGAGGAGGGGAGAGAGTTTTCGCAAGACAAAAGAGCTGTGGAGATGGATGAAAAAAAGATGGAGCGATCTGCTTTCCTTGATTCTTTTATACAAACAGAAATTGTGAGCGATAAGGCTCCTCTGGTTCCATCAACAGCTCCTGCCTGCAATCTGCTAAGCACAAGTCTTTTTTCAGGAAATAAAGGGACAGTGTATTGATGTGTGCTGTATGCTGGAGCAGCAATGCCTTTTGTTGGTTTTAGATACACCATACAAAAAACAATTATAATAAAACGTATTGATTTAGTTTGCATGTTGGAATGGTTAGTGCACATACTTCGACATAAGACTGTAACCACTATCTAGTGCAGTAGTGGATGTGAAATAGTTTGGTTGCTACAGTGTATGAAGTTTATGTAAATAATTTTTTTAAAACATGTGCATGCTGTATGATTTTGGCCAAAATTTGGTCATCTGAGACCAATTTTGCAATCCTAAAAGATTATTGTGATCCTAGACCAAAAGTCTTTGACAGCAAGTTTGACTAGTTTGCTGACAGCTGATTACAATCAAATTTCACCTCAAAGGAAATTCTCCAAAATGGGAGGAGAACAGAAGCTGGCTACATAAGTAGTGCAACAACAATAAATCAACTCTTGGTTCACACATCATGCAAACACAGAGATTGTTTTTGTTGCATATAAATGTGGCTCAGCATCTCATATTGGTGTCAAACTCTGAGCGTGTGCCCATTTTTAACAAGTCTTGGCGGTTATACGGCATTAGTGACAACTGAGATCCCATCATGTGACATGATGTTGGTATGGTTTGACAAGCAACAGCCGTGAAGGATTATCACAAATTGCACAGTGTGCATCTGGTATTTAAAAAAAAAAAAGAAAGAGGAATGAAAATTCTGGCGTATTTCAAGTTTAAAACAATGTTGGTATGTATGTGGGAGATGCAACTTAGAGTCTGGCTTGCAATATTTCCTGGCCCCGTTTGCCCAGCTTTTCCCCATCATTTCCTTTCTTCTACATGTAAGTAAGTAATAAGTAGAAAAGTAGCACAAAAATAAATAAATAAATAAAATTGATTTACTTGTAGATGTATTCCCTGCATTATTAAATATGTCTGAAAGAGTGAACGACGTGAAGGCTTCAAAATGGAACAGTCAACAAAACAGGTGAACCTTGAGCTGCATGCACAGAAAACTGTAAACGCGAAACTCCAGATAATCTTCCATCTCTCGCTCCCTGTTTTCAGGCAGCGGTACAACACTTTTCACTGCTGAGACTTATCTGCTTGAGACCGCTCAACGCAGCCTATGACAGCTCCTCTAATCTCCCTCCTCCCCAAACACAGCACGCTGACAGCAGCTCTCTCTTCCTCCCTCAGATTCCCGACCATACATATATTAATCTGTCATTCACACGGCACATAACAGTAGGGGGAAGATGTGCATGAACCCAGCCTGAAGTAACACGCACAAACATGTGACGTGCAACACAAATTCAAACACTGGGTTTGCGCGTAAACTTTCAACACATTCATTCATTTCTAATTATACTGTGGTGCTGTTAAATGCATGATTCTGATTGGCTGATGAACATTCTAAGGTGTGCAATTATTTTCAAGGTAACACAGCTAAAGTAGTTCCAGCAGGTCCTGACAGCATTAGGGGTCTTTCACATATCGCGTGATCAAGTTATTTCTAAAATAGACTTATGGCATGCCGTGCATCATGCTCGATTTTTTCTAGGTTGTTGAAAACATCTCAAATTTTCTGAATGCTGCTGCACGAGCACTGTACGTCATGTAACAAGAACCAACCAATTAGCTTCACACTTTGTATGGATTGTACATATTTCAGTAATAACAGTAGAGTAATTAAATTGGACAATGCAGAGCACCCAAACCCTGCAGTACTGTTTAATTTTCATGATAAACAAAACTTGTATCAGAACTGCAGCAAGGGTTTGTCAGTGGTGGTTTCTCTCCTGATGGTTGCTTAGCAATGACAGATTCCATGGCAGGGCGAGTTCAGAAATGAATTGAAGTTTCCCAATCGGTTTTAGGGTGCTTTCACACCTGCCTCTTTTAGTTCGGTTGAATTACACTACAGTTCTTTTCCCATTTGGTGCAGTTTGTTCGGGCAGGTTTGAATGCAGCAATCGAATCAAAAAGCAAAAGCGAACCAAAGAAGCTCACAGTTAATTTGTGGGAAGAACATGATCTGAACTCAAACAAACCCAATTGCATAAAGTATTGCACATTTTTTGGACTTCATCAAAACATTTCGGACCAACTGAAATGCTTATTTAAAAAAAAAAAAAAAAAGTTAAAAAAAAAAAAAAAACGCTCAATAACACATCTGGTCAACGAGTAATGTGGATGTTGTCACATGACTGCATTTTGTATCCTTTCAACTGGTTCAGATCAAAGCAATCAGTGTGGTGCGAAAAGAAAACAAAACCACAGAAAAATGCTATATTGTATAATTTGTTGCCCTTGGTCCAGACCAAAAGAACCCCAAAACACAAACCAAACTAAATTTGGATGAGATGTGTAAGAAACTAGTATTACACACTAGAGTAGACAAATGTTTTGGAACACAACATTTGAACAGTGTCTTTTATGTGTGGTAACCATAGTATAAGTGTAATTCACTCCGGTCCTTTGAATTATTAAAAAACAATGCACAATCCACTTCACATTGTAGCCGCATCACCACTTCTGTTGAGCATTATTTTTCTAATAACTCAATAGCCTTGTATTAGTATTTCCTTACATATACTGACAATTAGACAAAGAAAGTTAGATAACAAATGTCCATGCTAGACATCCATCAGATCTACCGAGACATTAGGAATTTTAAAAGCAGGACTAAATTATCTTCGACTTCCGCGCTTTGTGATATGAACCTCACATCATGTATCGTTTCACACAGGTCCAGGAAACACAGGCACTCAGCTTACCCGTCGGAAAAAAAAGACAGAGTGAGTGTGTAACTGAAGTATTATCAGTTTATCTAGATCCTATCTCCCTCAGTCAAAAGGCAGTTTAGAGCAGGCAAATGGTATGCGCAGTACAATGTTCAACATTATCTCCATCTGGAAGCCCGTAATGACACGGGCCAGTCGAGCCAGTTGGCTGATAAGCCCCAGTGCAGGTCTAGCTGCTCTCTCGCTCTTTTAAAACAAACTGGACGGGAAAATTGGTTTATCCCTCCTGTCTCAAATGCTCTGGTTACGCCCTTAATATGTTTTCGTCTGTCGTTCACTCGACATATTTCCAGTGGGAAGAAGAGGAGAGAAAAGGAAAGGGTCTTTCTGGTCTAAATTACAGGCATGACTGAGAGCACAGGTCACCGCGGCAAGAGTCATTTCAGATCAGTCAGTCACACAAAAGAGCCATAAAAATCAGCAGAAAAACCAACGCACGCATGAACGCAAAGAAAATAATAATGCTTAAACACATCCAGGACTTATTCATTCAAATAAACCTGTGCCATATGGAAATTATTTAGTTAGATATAGCTTAGAAGTAATAACGCATATGGAAACACACACAAGTGCCTTTATGAGAACATTATGTCATAATGTGTGCAATGTAAAAAAGATTAACTACATCTAAATCTAATTCTTCATAGGTATAATAAAAGTGAAACTGCTCAGAGGTAAAAAAAAAAAAAAAAGAATTAAACAACTGCACTGATCTAGTTTATGAGCATTTTGGTTCAGGTTTACGAAGATCTCTTATTAAAACCCTTGCATAATAAGAGCTCAAATGGGCTAGGAAAAAAGGACGGAGATTGCTGCCATGTTATTTGAATGAGCTGCCACTTTTCAGCATGCAAACTATGAATTTACCGTTAAAGGCACAAGTTTGTTTGGTTCTGTGACCATCAGAGGATTTCTCTCTGTCTAAGTGGATCTCTGTCTAAGAAAATGTAATGATATTCGAAAGTCAGGCTTGTATTAATTAAATCACACCATTGCAATTGAATCAATGGAAACAAAACCTAACCCTAATAACAATATACAATAAAAATAACCTATCAATAATATTATTGTTTATTAAATGAGTTAGATAGTTCATGTAGTTAACTAAAGTTTTAACAAAAAATCTGTAAAGTTTAAAAAAATTACTAAATAAATACTTTTATTCAACATAGACAAGTTAAATAAAATTCTGTTGACCAAAACAATCCTAAAAATGACCTTTTCCTCAAAAAATAAAATAAGAATATATATATATATATATATATATATATATATATATTTTTTTTTTTTTTTTTTTTTTTTACAATATTAACTGTTCTTGAGCACCAAATTACTATATTAGAATGAAAACTTAGCTTTTCTATCAGTGGAATAAAAAACATTTTACATTAAATTAAAGTAAAAAATGCAATCCAAACATTAGTAAGGATATTTTTCCCCAAATACATTTTTATTCTTACCAACCACAAACTTTTGATTGGCAGTATATAAGAACACCTACCAAGATTGCTTTTATTTATCATTAGGATACGGTCCGCCCATTTTACACACCTTTTTGCATATATAAAACGTATAGAGTGAGGGACGGCGAAATAGAAAGAGAAAGCAGAATAAAGGGATTATGAGCGACAGACAGAAAGACAGACACAGAGGGAGGGCGAGCGAGACAGAGAAATGTCCCGCTGCGACTGTAAGGTGAATCACGGCAGGAAATAACCGGGAAACGCGCCATCAAAATCTGTCTGACCTGCCACAGATCGCCGGGGCCCAGAGCGCTCTGGATGGCAGCAGAAACACATGCAGGCAGCGGCGCCTCTCAAACGCTCTGTCAAGACCTCTCTGTCAGCCCTGGCGGATCGACCCCTCCTTCGTCCCACCTCAGCCTGCTCGCTCAAGCCTTCATTGGGCTGAACTGCTACAAAGTGGGCGTCTGATGACCAGCTCTCTGGGGATCAGAGATGGCCTGAAGACTTCAAACGCCAGCAGGCTGACAGGCAGCAAGGGAGGTCTCTCTCTCCTCTCCGTCTCTCTAACTGCATCTCACCCCACGCCCCCATCGGCCCTGGAGGGGTTTCTAATTGCGTTTCACAGGGAGAGCCGACCTAAATAAGGTCCTTGTTCTCTCTCTGGCTGCCACCCTGCTGGGGGGCAGAGAGACGGAGAGATGGAGAGGAGAATGAAGGAGGAGGAGGTTTGCCTCCCCTGTGTGACAGAAAGCTTTAACGTGTCAGAAATCTTCAGGGAAAGAAAGATGGAGAGCTTCGATTTCCCTGCAGGTAACAGAAGAATGGAGTAGAAGCAACAAAAGAAATGACAGACGAGACCAAGGTTATTATTCATAAATGAAAGACTAAAACTATTGGTCAAAAAAAGTTAACTGAAATAGCTACTGGAAAAACAAGGTAATAATTAGCAAACATAAATAATCTTTTTCAGAATTAGTAAGCACTTGGCAGAAAATTGGACTTGCGGCTGCTAAAAGCTGTAGATGAAAATTGAAACTGAAATCAAATATATAAAAACAAAATAGAAATGTTCACAAAATAAAGGCAAACAGAAAGCGCATACACACAGAGCACATTTAGCTGTATATGTAAAAAGAAAAAGCTTAGTTTAGGCTACTGTCCAAATAAAATCTATACTGAAAAATAAAGCAATAATTAGTAAACATAAATAATAGTTTTCAGAATTTTAGGGTCCAGTCACACTGAAAGTGCTATTCAGTTATGAAAATACAAGGCGCAATGCATTGCCTTTTTGTTGACTTGTGCAGTGTGCTGTGCTTTTTATGTTGCTAGGCAACCACTGTATCAATGGATTTGGTACTGGAGCATGTGACGTCAGGAGCTTACTTTTTTCAGGAGTTAAATTTTTCAACTGCAGGCACACAGCTCCTTAAACAAAAAACGTGGTGCAGCATGCGGTTAGAACACAAGGCACCCAGACGCATAAACATCATGCAAAATACTCACTGCCAATAGAAAACCATTAAAAAAAGGCACCTCTCACTGCAAAAAAAGTGGCCTTATAAGCACTCAGCAGAAAATCTGACCTGCGATGTTTAGGGAAATAACTGTAAATGAAAATTAAAACTGACAAAAAATATATACAACTAAATAGAAATGTGTTCACAGAATAAAAACTAAATACAAGAGCCATACACAGAGACATGTTTAACAATAAATGTAAACATTGTGTATTGTATTAGTGCTTAGTTTTGTCATTTTGCAGCCGGAACAGCTTTTTTTTTTTCTGTTTTCAGGTGCACAGCCAATAAAACTAACAAAACAATCAAGACAGAGAACTCAAACTAAGCTGAAATGTAAAGTTTTAATGTAAAAATAGCATTGAAATAAAAACTAATTAAAAACCACAAACTATAACGTGTGAGACTGGGAGGAATGGAGTCATCTGGAAAGTGCTCTTAACCCTTTGGTTGACAGATGAAGATGGCACATGAGGGTCTACTTTGAAGCTGTGTGGATTTAAATATTTTATGCCCATCTCTGCCGCCATGTTTGTGGCAACTGTGGCCTTTCATTATCTACCCTTCAAAGTGGGCCGGTGGAGGCAAATCACAGCCCTTGCACGCAATCTGTGATAGCATCTCATTAACTGCACACGGCAATTAAAACAATTACTGATAAGAGAGGTGTATCAGAGCCTGCAAACACACAACAGATACGAGATGTCTGCGCTGATTAACACGCGTCGTTATCAGGAAGAGTGCTAATCGCAGTCTTATCTCGAGTGTGTCGAGCTGCCTGCACAAGCAGAGACTGACAATGTGACGCAGTATGTCACTATCTGTTGGGAAATTTAGTCTCTCTGGCAAAATAACAAAAGTTTGAGATTCCTTTTTGTGAGTTAGTTAAGGTTCGGGATGCTAAATGTAACAATTTCCTGATCTAGGTTGTACAGAATATAAAGTAATGGACCTTTGAAGCAATATGGCATGAGATAAGAGGCGATGCAGTGATTTTACTGTACCATGGTGAAGGGTTTTATAGAACAGCAGTATGACTAAATAAAAAAGAATAATAAAAAAGTCTTAAGTATTTATTTTATTCCATTTTCAATACAGTATTCTAAAGAATATGCGTGAGTGTGTGGGTATATATATATATATATATATATATATATATATATATGTTAGTACTGTCAAATAATTAATCACAATTAATTGATTCCAAAATAAAAGTCTGCATTTACATAATATATTCGTTTAATGTGTATTTTTATATGTACATACATATAAATACACACAAAAATAGCATAACAAAATAATTACATATATATTTACATTTATTTATAATTTGTATAATATATAAATATATTAGATATAAACATAATTGAATATTTCCTCAAATATACACTCAAACTACTTATTTAAATGATTTAAACAACAAAATTCTCTAGTTTTTTGGGGGGACAAATTAATTATTTTATGTTCAATCCACTTAAATTTGTAAAAATTAATAAGTTAACTTAATTCCTTTATGTTGTACCAACATAAATTGATTAGATGAATGTTTGTATACATTCTATTTGTATACATTATAAAATGAGTTCCAGTTGTAACATTTTAACAGTCTACTTTCTCTTTTTATCCGTTTAATCCATTAAAAAGGCCATTAAAATTTAAATGGTCAACCACTATTAACATTGGCTTGAAATGTGGCTCATCCGATCAGATTTTAGAGCCAGAACTGTGTTATAAAGTTGTGTTCAAAATCATTAGAGGCCCTATATCATGTTAAATCTCACCTAAAGGAGCCCATTCAGAGTGTGTTTGCATGTTTACACTCAATCTCCGGTGTGGCTTGACCATGCTGATTTATAGAGTAGATTTCCAGGTGGTTGCAATGCATATCTGTGTGTGTTGTGTTATAAGGGCCGCCTGTCTGCCTGTAATAGAGATGCCTTTGAGAGGGTCTGTGCTGAACCCGCGTCGAGTCGGCGGAGGAATTCCTCTCATTCTCGGCACACTTACATCCTGACAACCAGCTAAATGTGCACTTTGTTGGGCCTCTGCCCCGAGAGGAGAGAAGCTCACATTCACAGTACAGTGCAGTTATTCCAGTCAACACCACACACATCTACATACACACACTTGCACAGCTATCCTTGTGAGGACAACACAGTGTAATCTCTAGTCACTTACCGAACCTTAACCTAGCCTAACCTCTAGTGTTTAACCCTAACCGTTACTTTAAACTTAAAGCCTGATTTATATTTTTGGTTGAGTGATCGTCATACCCCATGGTGCATACCTTGCATTTAGCTGATGCTATTGTGAGCATTTATACTTCTGCGTTCTGTCTGTGCAGCTCTGGCAATGATACTTCCGAAACTCTAGTAGGCAGTGGGGTTTCTATGTTTAATGTTTTTAGTTTACGCCAGAAATGCCTGCAGTGCTACTGTAGAAGTAGATTTAACCCATAGTAAAGACTACAGATATACAAAGACGGTTTGCTGGCATTACTATGAATGGGGAAAAGTGCAATGCTCAGTATGGTCTATGGCAGTGTTTCTCAACCATTTTCCTAGAGCACCACCAGCACTGCATGTTTTAGATGTCTCCTTTGTCTGTCACTCCTATTACAGGTCTTTCAGTCTCTGCTAATGAGCTGATGATTTGAATCAGGTGTGTTTGTTTAAAGAGACATCGAAAATGTGCAGAGCTGGTGGTCCTCCAGGAACGTGGGTGAGAAACACTGGTCTATGGTAAGTCCCACTTCCGGTCGAAATAGCCAATTGTCAGTCTTTATAGCCATGCGCTTCTGTAGGGGATGGGTGTATACAGATTAGCTTGTTTTTACAGCATTTAAAACATGTTTAAAATGTAATTAGAGTTTTTGCAATAACAGGACAGGTTACTTCCGATTTTGTAATTTAATTGTGAGTTCAGCAGGCTGTTTTCAGCAGCAGATTTCAAGATTCCCCCATTCATTTTGATAGGGCTTTAGTCTTGGATGAACTGCCTGGGGCCATTGCAAATATGGTCACAGAGCGAACAGACTTTTCTTTAAAGGGACGTTGTTCATACTTGTTCAAGAAGGAAAGATGGGAACCGGTGAACATTCAACTACTTCAATGATTAAATAAACAAAAACAAAAGTATCCATCTGAAGCTCCGTCACCAAACTCAAGACTTGTTTAATACTCCTGCCACTGGCATCCCTCCGCTCCCATGGCTCTTGGCCCCGCTCACACCTATCCGACCTATCCTAGCCAACCAATTACAGATCTTGCATTCTCGTGACGTGTAGTTACATTCCTTGAGAGGTGCACCTTAGGGTTGAAGGGTATGCACAACAACAGTGTTTTTGGGATTGAAAATGGGTTACAAAATGAAAACAACCCAAAAACAAGAGTCTATGAAAATGATGACATCATGTGCTTGTATGGTACATGTTTAGGGAAGTGTAGATTAAAGGCAAGTGTGAACAAACACATAACAATGGCAGAGTATGTTGTAGTGTTGCTGCTTAGGTGTTTACTAGAGATTGCTTCAGATTTACTTGGATTTACTTCACATTACAACCAAAAGCGGAGACGCATCATACACACATGGCAAATTCTATATACACAAAGATAGTTGTACAAGTATACATACACATACAGTACATGCAGAACACATGGGAGTGAGTTTAGGGGGTGTTGATTTGTTTTATATAGATCTGCAAAGGTTTGAACGGATGCGAAGGGTGTGTGTGTGTGTGTGTGTGTGTTATGATGTGAGGAGAGTGTTAATATATGCGCATGATGTGTGTGTGTAATTTGTATGTGTGTGTGTATGAAGGAATGTGTGAAGTAGGTGAGTTTTCTGTCAGGTTGATCAGTGTGTAAATGTGTGTGAAAGCTAGCTTTGTGTGGGTAACACACGGCTCAGCTGTACACATTTTTCTTTTGCTGGCCTGTTTGGACCATTAGTTCAGATGATTACATGCCCTGCCAACATCTTCACAGCCAAAAAGTTAAAGTATATTTTTAGTTTTACTTATATACTGCAAATGTGCTTAGAAAAAAAGTTTATTTTCTTCATAATTTCTTCTGTTTCCTTTGTTGTTATTTTTTGATCGACATAAACTGAAAATGGATAAAACTAAATGACTAATATGTTAAAATAACAATGTAAAAATAAAAATTGATTTATTATCTATTAATAGAAAGATCATAACTGTATCACACATTTTTTCCTATTTCTAGTGGGATAAAAAGAGAGGAGAGAGACAGATAAGAGTGTGATACTGTGGCTCAAATGGGATAATGTGTGTTTGTGTAACTCAGTCATCGGCAGTTGTGTCAGTCTGGATTAGTCTGACCTCTGTTTAACAACACAAGAGTGAGAAAACACAAAAACAGACTGTAAGAGGATTTACCTATGAGCACATCATCTACACACACATACACACACACACACACACACACACACACACACAGTCTTACAGCACAGAGAAGGATAATCTGTGGAGGACCACTGTAAACCCGGACTAGCACACATACAAAATGTCAATACACTGATAAAGCAGCATCACAGAGCTTCAAGAAAACATGAACACATGAACAGACAATTATAGTAAGTAAAAAAATCCAATGTTTGACTGCAACCACTACAAAGCCTTCTAGCAACACATACAGCCATCAGAAGCCAGATGGCGGCTCATAAAGCAAACATAATCTGTGCCAGAATAAAGCCTAGTTTTCCAGGTGCTGAGAGCGATCTCTACTGAGAGTTACAACCAAATGGCACCTCAAATCACAAGGCCTGAGGATATTAAAAAAACAGGCAACATTCACTCGTGGGGAGGTCTCAGAGGGCGAGACTGATGCTGCGACATCCAGATAACTCAGAGATCAACAACACTCAACATGATCAGTAGTGTTTCCTAAAGCAAATTAGTCAATTGTTTAAGAATTGGACTACATTTATAGTCCATTATAGAGTATAATGATGGTTTAGGCCAGAGCTTCTCAATCTCAGTCCTGGAGGTCCAGTGTACTGCAGATTTAGCTCCAACCCCAATCAGACACCTGGGCTAGATAATCAAGCTCTTATTAGGCTTTCTAGAAAAATCCTTGCAGGTGTGTTTAGGCAAGTTGAAGCTAAAATCTGCTGGACACCAGACCCCTATGACCGAGTTTGAGAACCCCTGGTTTAGGCCATTTTTATACATGTTTGGCAACACTTTAGTTTAAGTAATTATTTATTTACCACTGCCTGATATTAGGATTTTACATGATTATTAGCACTTATAAATTATGATCTTATTTCACATGCCTAATTCTAACCTACCTTACACAACACAACACCTACCTTACTAACTATTAAGCAGTTAATTAATAGTTAATTGAGCTAAAATCTTGTTATAAACTAAAAATCATGTTATTAAACTTTAAAGGAGCATTGCTAGTTATTTTTTTGTCTTCCTATGGCAATCAGGTCTGTTTTAACCCCGAAGAAATGCCTAAAAACTGCACAATTTTTTTAGAAAGGGAATGAGACTTTGCAAATGCTTGCACAAAAATACAGCTTGTACAATTATTAAAGGAGTTATAATGGTGTCAAGAAGCTTTTGTAGAAGATGTTTTGCCTTTCCCATCTAACACACTTTTGTGACTGATTTTTGCTGACAAACATGAATAAACACTGATAAACCACAGAAACCAGAGTTTTTCATCTGAAAGTGAAACTTCCGCAAATTAATTTTGTTTGAAAATCTGCAATTATTATGTTGTCTTATAAATGATAATTGGGAGGTTTCAATCATACAAAAAAACCTAATTTAACTGAATTCCATTCATTCCAATAGTTTTTTTTGTTTTCATGTGCGATTCGAGAAGTGATATTTAAAAAATATAATGACAGTTATAAAAAAATAATGATTGTTCAGGTCCAAACAAATCTGGAATATAAAATAATGCAGATATTGAATGCATTACAATCATCACAATACTCATAACAGTACAGCTTACCTGATATTATTTCTGCCTCATTTTCCAACAAAATAATATACACACTATAACACACAAATATTCTCTCTCTCTCACACACACACACACACACACACGTGCACACACACACACAGAAACAGAGACACACATACAGTCTGTCTGTTCTTCCCCAGCAGCAGTGCTGTGTATCCTCACGGGCCCTGTGGTGGGAACTGTGGTGTCAAAACAACATTGTCATTTTTTTTCCACACTTCTCCGTGGTGTTGCTTTGTTCAGCTGGCCGTGTCTGATTCCCTGCGCTCCTTTCCTGATGCATTTTTCAGAAGTTACGTGCCAAACATTGTGTTCCGACGCATCAAAAAGACTATTTAGAGCCCCCAGGATTAACAGCTCTTGTTAAATCGAAGGTTACACTTGGCACAGCCATAAAAAATTGAGCAGCTAACTATATTAACCAGGCTGAGCGGCGTGAACTGCATTTAAAAGATAACACGGTTTCTTTTAGCATTACTAATTCATCCACAAGGCCTGCCGGTGGAACACAGAAACACTGGGATACAGAAAGCTCACACATGAATTGAACATGCCGTCTCACCCGCAGCTCCGAAACATCGATTTCTCCCCATCGTGTCGATACGTCTTCACTCACAAAACACTCAAAACAAACTCTCCCACCGCAGAGAGTAATTACCCGATCGCTGCCTCTGAAGCTGATAGAACAAATGCTGAACAAGTGTCTCAGGACGCTGGGAATCTGCCTTCGCTGGATTATATTTGCACATAAACTAAACATGAGTGCAGCAGGTGAGAGCGGTTTGGGAAATAACATTGTTTACTACACGAGAGCGACTCTGGAGCATCTCCTACAAATGACAAATCATATCTGACTTGTATAGGTTGCTAATGAAAAAGCTGGCGGTGTTATTGCGGCTGATCTTATTGGCTAATGAAAGTCATGGGATGGGATTGGATTGGTGTTTTGCTTTTGAATAATGCTCATAAGTCTTAAAGTAATAAGTCTAGGAAATAAAACATTTATTTTTTGTTTTTTTATTGAAGGAAAAGAAAACTTTCATACAATACAACAGTAAACAATAGTTTATTTCTTTCTATTTTTTGTTTTAACCCAAGCACTACCCCAAGACCTGAACATCATAAAACATTTATTTAGCCAAAAGTGTGCAAGAAATATTTATTCATTGTCTGTTCTAAACCTATATTATTATTTCTTCTTCTGTGAAACACAAAATAAGATGTTGTTTCTATACAATAAAAAGTCGATGTGTCCTAATAACGACAGCCTTCAAAATATCTTCAAGATCAGATTTTTTTCTCTCTCTCCATATAATCGAAGTCATTAGACCCAAAGTGTCTGGTTACCAACATTCTTCAAAATATCTTCAAAATCAAACATTTTGTGCATATAATGGAAGTAAATGAGACCCAAATCTGTCTGGCTACCAGCATTCATCAGGATATCTTTAAGTTATTATTATTATTTTTATAACAGTGGAAGTCAAAGGGACTCAAAACTGTTTGGTTATCAACATTCTTCAAAATATGTTATTGTGTTCCAAAGAAAGATTTGGAATAATATAAGTGTGAATAAATGATGACAAATATACAGTATAAAACAATCCATAATATAATCATATCCAATCATATCTAATAAACATACATCCACATAAGCATAATAATATATTTTATTAGTTTAATTTGTTTATATGTTAAAACATCATTTAAACTCCTTTTTCCCTTTTGGAGAGGGGTTAAAGCATGGAACATTTAAAATAAACAGTTAAATACTATATTAGGTAATGTTTACATTTCATAGCTCAAAAATTACTATTTTAATATTTTTAAAAAGACAAGATGTCCCATTTTGATGTTTGTATCAAATGAAATTTACAAAGTGATTTTATATGCATTGCAAGCAAATTAAATGAGTAAAGTGTCTAATCATTCAAATATACATTACATGGATTATATACACTAAAAAGTACATATAAAAAGTTATTACATCTGCCCATATTTTTGGACTATATTGGTGATAATTGGACATTCACATGAACATTGTATTCACATGTATTAACAAAAAGTATCACGACCACAGACCTGTCCTTCGGTCTATCAGCTGTTTTGTAGCCATTTAAATGAGAGGTCAAATGTTACATTTCAGCCTTGAGATGCTCAGCTGTAAATTGACGGACGTCCAAGTGACCTTTCGTGAAGCAGGCCAAGACATGGACACACAGACAGACAGACTGACTGACACACAGGCACTCGATCCTTCCCAGCATACAATTGGCCCCTGATTACTCAAAGCATTCCAGCAAATGGCTGATTACACAATCAGAGGCCTTTGAAGCAGAATGATTCTCCTGTGGCTTCAGTAATGGAGGCAAAATGAAACCTGTCCACTTGCCTTAGAAGAGCCGTCTGATGAGACCTTCATCGGGGAGAACGAGAGCAAGAGAGGGAAAGAGAGACATGGGGGAAATACCCTACTAACACAGCACATCAATCACTGCACCCGCAGGGAGAGAACCAGAAAGAAATGTGTTCCCTCCTTCCGCTGCTCTCGCCTCTCTCCACGGCCTTATTATTTCTGCCGAGCGACTGGTTGAGGCGTTCGGGGAGATGTGAAGGTGACTGTGCGACCAGACCAATGATTGATAGAGCTGAAACAATCAATCCATCTATCTATCTATCCATCCGTCCATCTATTCATTCACTGGTTCAACACTTTGAGTAATTATCCACCAGGGATTTATTCAAATTTGTCCACCTTGGTGAGATTTGTTTTTCGCACAAGTTTATTATAATGAAGAGAATATATAAAGAAAAATGTAAAAGAGATGTTTTGGAAACAACTTCATATATTTTTTTTGTGGACGCCATGATATATTACAATTACAAGAGCATTGCAAAAATGTTTTCTTTTTCTTTGACAGATTACATTGATTAAAAGTGACAGTACAGACTTTTATAGTGCTACTATAGATTTAGTTTGCTGTTATTTAGAATTTAGGATTCATCAAAGAATCCTGAAAAGTAAAAAAGTATCATTGTTTCCACAAAAAAATATGAAGCAGATTTTTTTTTCAACATCAACAATAATATGAACCATTATTATTGGTGAACAAATGTGTTTTTATAGTCTTTTGTCACGTTAGATGTTTTTACATTGTTTTTGATTCATTTTCTGGACTTTTCTGGATGAGAGATCTCTTAGGCTTCATCTAAAATATCTTAATTTGTGTTACAAAAATAAACGCAGGCCTCAGGGGTTTGGAACGGCACAAGAGTTAATTATTAATAATAAAATTTAAATTTTTGGGCGAACTAATCCTCTATTGAGGTCCATGCTTAACTGAACATTGATAAGGTGTATCAATTGATAGGATTATCAACAATTTATCAATTGTCGATTAATCACTGGCACCCCTAGCCTATAGCTGTAAAGATTGGTGCAGTTGTTATTATTTTTGTTTTTCTGAAAATGTAAGATATATCTTCTTCACTGCTGGGTTTTGTTGTGCCTGATCTCTCCTCCTCCTCCACTGCTCCTCTGACTGTCGGGAGGATCGATGCAGGTCACACTGTCAGGGCCAGCAGATGTAGAGCTCTCATTTAACACCTGACAGAGAGGAACACACCAGAGACACCAGCACAGGCCAGCGGTCAGAGGTCAACCTGCAGCCTCGTCACTGCTAAACATCAAGCTTCAGGCCAGAGAGAGAGCGAGAAAGAGACAGTCCAACATACAATCTGAGTTACTAAACAATTACAGTATAATCTTTATTCTTTAGCCATGAACATATCACTGTCCTAATGGCCTCATGCAAAATTAAAAATCTTTTTTTGATTATTTTTCAAGTTTAACAGAGCAAGGACATTTTCAGTGTTTCCTATTGTATTTTTCTTCTAGAGAAAGTCCTTTTTCTTTTAATTTGGCTGGTTTTTAGTTTTTAAAAAATGTTGAAAACTGCTAAGATCAATATTACTAGCCCCCCCTTGAGAAATATATATTTTTTTCAATTGGCTACAGAACAAACCACTGTTGTCCAATCATTTGCCTAATTAACCTAACTTGCTTACTTAACCTACTTAAACCTTTGAACTGTATTACTATTTCGCAAAATATCTAGTAATGCACTGTCATCATGGCAAAGACAAAAGAAATGAGTTATTAGAAATGAGTTATTAAAACTATTATATTCAAAAATGTGTAGAAAAAACTTCTCTGTTAAACAGCATTTGGTACATATTTGAACAAAATAAAACAATTTCACAGGAGAGCTAATTTGATCTGTATATAGATATTCTTTCTAATGATTCATTTAGGATCATTCATTTAGGAACAATCAAGTGGCTTTATAAGTAAATCATTAGGTAAAAAAAATAAAAATCAGGAACAAATCAATACCAATATTTGTGATTGAACTCATATGCTAATATTGGTAAAATGTGTCTCTTAATTGTGTGAAATGAATTATCTATATCATATCTTCTAATTAAAACAAACAAAAAAATCTTTTAGACTCTTCGGATGTAGTTTTGCTTGCTTATTGTAAAGTAAGTGACATACTTTATAATGTCAGGTTGCAATATTATATTACAATATAATCATGGGCTATACATTTTGCACACCCATAGTTGATATACAAATGAAAAGAAGCATAAAACACAAGCTTCAAATAATGTGCTTTCAAAACCTCAACAGTCACTATAAGCAAGACATAAGTAAAACATTTTTCTACTAATTGTTAGCACAGTGCGGTCTGTTTTAGATGTTAAAAAACAGGATGAAGAAAGTTAAATAAAGCATTGTGCCCATGAGAGAGAGAGAGAGAGAGAGAGAAAGAGAAAGAGAGAGAGAGAGAGAGAGAGAGAGAGAGAGAGAGAGAGAGAAAGAGAGCTGTGTGTTCCTGTAGTCAAGAGGGTGTGTATTCAACAGGCAACACTCGAGGACCATCATGCACACTTCACTTCAGCTCACTTCAGGGCCAAGTGCATTAAGCACCACTGCTGAGCTCCACCAACAGAGGATAAAAAGAGCTGGGGGGCTGGAGAAACACTCAATGAATGAAACATGCGCAAACGCTGTGACTTCAGAGCAACTGCTTTTTCATATACATCAACGAGAAAACAAGGAGACTGGAGCTCAAGCCCAAGTCAGAAAAACACTTTAAATGATGCTTTATCAGTGATTTGTAGTGCTAAGACCAAATAATTACAGTGGTTTTAATCCCAACCAATCATTGTTGTGTAATTTTTGCAAATATTAGTTTCTGCACTACTAGTGCAGGGGTTCCCAAACTTTGTAGCCCCAAAAATAACAATTCCAGGTGCTTGCGACCCCCACTATTTGAAACATACAAACGTTAGGTAAAAATATAGTATGGATGAAATATAGTAATTCCAATAGTTTAATAAAAATTATTGGATTTTTGTAAATCACCAAGCGACGCCCCCCCCCCCACCCCCCAACCCTCTCGCTATTGGTCGAGCTGGTGATTGACAGATCCATCTATCAAATAAATCTTTGCAGCTTCGGATTTCTATATTATGTTTCTCAAGGTTATTCTATACAGCTTTTTAACCAAAAAAGGTCCAATATTCATGAAACTTTCTAAATCGTGTTGCACACTGATTTAACATTTATTAAAAAAAATATATATATAATAAAAATATTTAAAAAAAAACACAGGATGTTTGTATAATTTACAAAATAGAAGAAAAGTTTCCTTTAATTCACTCAAATATTGTACATTGTTTAAAAAAAAAAAAAAATTCAGATAAGCATTTAAAATGAACGGCAACATTTTTTGGAGGTGCATCCACTTTACATTCACTTATAAAACATATATAAACGTATTATATTCAAGGTGTCATGTTTTCTGACTGAATTAATAATCAGTAGTTTATATTAATAATCAATAGTTAATTTTTTTTTAAATAATAACATTTTACTCAAACCCATAGCTAATAAATAAATCTAAACTGAACACCTATATATATATATATATATATATATATATATACATACATACATACATACATACATACATACATACATACATACATA
>CAIGQW010034901.1:1541218-1557320 GCA_903798125.1 Danio choprae
AGATAGATAGATAGATAGATAGATAGATAGATAGATAGATAGATAGATAGATAGATAGATAGCCCTATTAGGTAGAACATATTAAAAAAGTGTAGTAAAATATCTTCTGTGTCTTCAATTTAAAACTACATTGTTTTTTCTGAAGAAAAATGCAATCTCTTTAAATGTGTCATGCCAGAGTGCATCTGTTGTATTTGTAAGCAAACATTGTGCTCAGTGATCTTAACGTTAAAGTCTATTTACTTCTAACACACGAGGAGGCGCAGAGACAGGTTTCTCCTCTTCCCGCTGCTATCATCAGGCTGACAGAGCTGTTTCTCTGAGCGTAACTCACCGTGTTGCTACACAAGTCGTCCTGAATGCTGCTTTTTATTCTGACATTTTTGACAGACGCAAGGACGCTGGCACTCAGCAAACCGTGCGACTCGATTAAAATGGTAAGTTATTTGTTGCAAAACCAATTACAGGGCAGCTAATGAAGACGCAGCATCTCCCCCGCCTGTCTCTGTATCTCTCTGAAGACCTTTGAGAGAGACAAATTAAAGAGCATCAAAGCCACGGATTGGAACAACAACAGTCTTGATGATCTTAGACGTGTCAGACAAAGTGGAAATGTGAATCTTGGATCACAAGCTTCTTAATCCAGATCTGACATCTATAGAGAGAAAGGTCACGAAAACTGTTGTATGAATTATGTAGCCAGAGGTATGTCTGGCTGCATTTTGTCTTTAAAATGAATGCTACGGGGTGGTATGATGCCGCAGACGGCTTCTGCTCCTTTTAGCGCTAACAGCTGACTGCTTACCTCCGTGTAGACGGATTTTCCAGTGATACCAGTTTGCCCAGTGGCTTGCTGCATATGTAGATGGACTTGGGACACGGAACAGTTGACCGCGGCAACAGGGTTTGAGTTGGGCGAAAAACAGTTCCAGAGATGAAACAAAAGCAAAAAACGAAAATAACTAAATAAACAACAGGCTGAAAACGTGGTGAAATCACACGCCTGTGACGGCTTTTTCTAGATTGCTTTTGAAAACACTATCGGTTGGGTTTAGGGAAGCGGTGGGTGGGTGGGTCGGTCAGTCAGTTAGTCAGTCAGTCGACAGCAAGCTGGCCTGGTCATCTGAAGTGTATATTGCGCCCTCTGGTGGATTTACTCGAGAAGAGGACGCGCAAGAGAAATTTGAGATCATCAAAAAGCGTCCACAGCAGCCTTTGACGGATTTGTAAAAACAAAAACTGCCAGCAGACGTACCTCCGGTTACGTATTTTTGTTTTCCCCAGAAATGTAGACCTGGGTACGTGTCCCTAATGAGCCTGGGTTGAATTAGTATTGTCATAAATACATTCATTCATTCATTTTCTTTTCGGCTTAGTCTCTTTATTAATCAGGGGTCGCCACAGCAGAATGAACTGCCAACTTATCCAGCACATGTTTTACGCAGCGGATGCCCTTCTAGCCACAACCCATCACTGGGAAACATCCATACACACTCATTCACACACATACACTACGGACAATTTAGCTTACCCAATTCCCCTATAGCGCATATCTTTGAACTTGTGGGGGAAACCGGAGCACCCAGAGGAAACCCACGCAAAAACTGAAATGGTCAAAACATTTCTTCGGCTTCCATGGACCTTTTGTTAAAAAAAAAAAAAAAAAAAAAGATATATATATATATGTATATGTATGTATGATGCCCAAATGATGTATTTGGGCAAATTACAAAACCAATGATGTGATTATCTCAAGCATAGTTCAATAAATTACATAAAAATCATAAAAAATTAAGTGTGGTTATTTTAGTAAACAGCAATATTTTTTTTCATCCATATATTTCTAAAAACATAGGAACTTTATCAATTTTGCCACTAAAAACCATGTCCTCTGGTGTGACACAATATGCTAATTTTAAATCAGGCAATTCAATGGAAAACTTTAGATTAAAGTAAAAGGACCCCCCTTCAAGATCATGTACTGTGACTGAAGCCCCCTGTGAGGCCCAAGACATGCACCTGTCAAGTTTTTGTCTGAGAATGTTTTAAAACCACTATAAAATTGATCATTTTTGTTAACCCTAACCCCTGTTGTGACACCCCTGTTTTTTTCCAAGTCATGGAAAAGAATCTTCAAAAATGCTTTATAATTTCAAATAAAATAACTAAGACTACATGAAGACAAGTGTCCAACAATAAAAAAGATAAATAGCTCTCATGCTATTTGCATATTTTTAAGTGTTGCTTTTCTACATTTTTACTAAGTCACATCATAGGACATTTTACGGCACAGTTCAGTAAAATTATAATATTTTAATATATTAATATTATTATAATGTTTATATTATATATTTGATTAAATTATTATAAAAGTTATTATATAATCACTATTATAAAGTTAGTGACCTCTTATATTTTCTCAAACATCACACTATAAACTACATAAAAAATAAAAATAAATAAAAAATGGTGTTTTACTAAAAAAGAGCATTGTTACTATGTATTTGTCAACTACTCACATGCACATTTGTATATGCACTACTCCTGAAGAAAACACAAGAACAACATAAGATGTTCATTTCCACCTAGTCTTGATTAACACCTGTACAACGACCTATTCATTAATACTGTTTTTTCCCTTATATTCCGCCATATATCCATGGCAACAGGGCTCAGATCTGTAAGGTTGAAAGACATTACGGTGATCTGAAGAGAAAAGGTGGGCGTATTCTCTTTCACTCTTTCACATCAAATAAAAAGAACAAATAAATCGCAGCGCATTCATCAAACATCTTCCCTGAGAGGCGCAAAGTTTCGCTGCAGAAAAACAAGCCCTAAATCAAAGCAAAGGCGCCTGTCGTCGAGCTCCGAGAAATATCGAGAGAAAAAGATCTATTATTTGGAACTGAACAAGAACGCCAATCCAAAGCAAAAAAAAGAAGAAGAAGATGGGGGCGTCTCAAGCTGTTTCTGTTCAAACACCCCCTCCCTTCTCTCTTTTTCTCTTCAGGCATATGTTTGGCCTCTCACCCGTGCCCGCTATGCTGGCTGACCCCGGTGTTTGGCTCCTCTGAACCCCCTACGGTCAGGAGAGTCGTCCGGGGCGCATGAGGGCACGGCAGTCGGGAAGAGAGGCCAATAACACCTGCTGCTCAGCGTGAAAGCTGCCTCGCTATTAGATTCTGGCCTGTGGTCACACACACTATTACTTCTGGTGTGTGGTTTCTGCCTCTTTTCTCTCTCTCTCTCAAACACACACTGAGAAGACAAAGAGGGATGTGCCGCAGAAACATTCACTATGGGTTTCTCCCCTGGCTGCGTACTTTGTCTTTCTCAAACATGGCAACACATCGCTGGAGAAGGGAACGATACCTACTGCGCGCATTTGTCTGGTAGGGTGCAAGTGAGTGATCGCACAGACATCTGGCTCACTTGGTAGGGGCTCTGAATGTCACTTCACTTTGACAAATATATCAATATTACCACATGAATCTAAACTTGAAGTAAACTTGAATTGGATTACGTTGGATAATGACGTCATCTTTTGTAGCATGGCATTGAACTACACCGGATTAGCATTTAACTGACTTTTAAAATATATATATATATTTTTTTTACTTGACAGTGGGGAGTCATTGAATCATTCATCATCCATCTTATCTTGATACCAAGTGCATTTGCACTTACACAGAACTGTTGCAAATTTCTTAGCAACACAAAATGGTGTTTCATTACAGGATATGCTGCTTTAAATGAATCGGTTAAATAAATAGCTGGGTTTCCATCACGCTGTGTTAATACACATTGTATTGCATGAGAAACGTGATAAAAATGCAAAATTTTGAAAAAATAAATTAAAATAAATTAAAATAAATTTGTCAAAAAAACTCTAATGAGGAGAACATTACACCCATGTGACACCATTATGCTTACCATGTTTACTGTTGGCTAAAAGTTACCAATGCTACTACAGTCAGTCGCTAACAACTTGATGGAAATGCACCTTATTCACATTTAGGATTATTTTCTATTTTTGCGAACTTTGAAAGGATTTGCTTCACGTTAGGATGGAAAACTGGCTAATGACTCACTCATTTACTGATTTGTCACCAATCAGATGCAACGTCTGCAGTGCAAAGCTGAATTTTATTTGATTGGTAACCACTCTATATATATATATTATTATTCTAATAGTATTTATTGATTTAATATAATACATTTCTCAGTAAAAATGTATATTTCAGAAAGATCTGAGGCATACTGGCCCGACCTTGGTCTTGACTCAACCTCTACAAGTCTAGGACTTGTTCCTCAAAGTTTTGGTTTTGTTTTGGCCTTGACACATTCTGGTATTGGCCTTGACTTGGTCTAAACCCCTCAACATTGTGGTCTTGACATACTCTGGCCTTGGTCTTGACTTGGTCTCAATTTCTCAAAGTCATGGTTTTGACTTGGTCTTGACATACTACATCAAAACACAGGAATTTAGGGGTCTTAAATATATACTTCTAAAGCCCAAGAAAATACTGTTAACTGAAATGGGAGCCTAACCAGCATAAAGTGTTTAAAACCCCCCCAAAATAGACCAAGCTAGAGCAGTTTGGCCAGAACAGTTGACTATTATCCATCATAGTGTGGTTTCATCTGGGCTATGAGTGCTTTTCATTGTGATTGTTGAATTAAGTGCATTCAGTGGCCTTTCGCTGGATTCGGGATAAAAAACCACAACATGAAGTATAAACTTACAAAACTTTGAATTGGCTGTATTAGGCTAGCCAACTTAAAACATCCATGACAGCAACAAAGATCGCACCAGCACACAGTGGGACTAGTTTGTGCAAGCTGCGGTTCCCGCCCTAACCGCGAACAGGAGTGTGACGTGAGATGATATCCCCCTGAGGGGCTGGCTTAATCAATGAAAGATGCTGAACTCTTGAACTAATCCTCCCTGATGCCACAGTAAAGCTGTGCGATGTAATTGAGAGACAAACTGTATTTGAAAAAGATGTGCTTGGTCAACTCAGGACGTCTCGCTAACACGGCAGGAATCTTTTTTTTTTTTGTCTAGCTGGCTCGGCGAACACTGCTTTTTAATCTTCAAAGTACCTAATGAGAGAGCCTCAAAACAGAGAAACAAAACATTTATTTTATCCGCAGACTGAAACAGAACAGCTGGATCGACTGGGTCCAATTAGATGCAAACTCATGACTGGCTGGCAGTGAACCGGCGAAACCTTGGACGCCCTGGCAGAGCCCAACCCTAATGGAAACACACAAGGAACATGCTCTTTCTCTGTCCGACCCCCATCACGGCTTGCTTTTTTTTCGGCTGTGGGGAAGGAGGGTAATTGCTAATCAAATGCAAACAGTTGACAGAACCTCAGAGAATGGTGCGGGGCTGTAATCGCTAACAGCTGGATTCTCAGTACTGAATACACTTTTCTAGAAAGGATAGGAGGGAGAATAAAAGAGCAAGTGTTTAGTGGTTCAAGGTTACAGGTAAAGACTCAAACACTATAAACAAAGATTTTGCCTATTTTTGGGGGGGTAATATAATTAAATAATAACATTAATAACTACACAGCCTGACATATTATTTTAGGTGATTTTAAAAGGTTTAAAGGTGTGCAGTTTAAAGTAATTAGAATATTTTTAAATAAATAAGCGGTTCATTCAATGTAATCTCACAACCATTTCGTAAATTGTATTTTATTGGCTAATTCATATTAATTTGTACAATCTCATTTGTATTTTAGTATGATTTGCTCACAATGAGGGGTAGGTTTCATATAAATCATATAAATTTGTATAAATTAGCAACTTTTCTGATCATACATAAAATAGTCAAGTTTCCTTGTGAGATTGGGCAGATAAAATAGACAAACAGATTGTGCTTTGTTGCTATGTAGTTGGTAGGGTATTTCAAATGGTTGCTAGGGTACTGCTAGGTGGTTGTTAGACAGTTGCTAATGTATTCTAAGTGGTTTCTAGAGAGCTGCTTGGAACCCTTGGTTGTTGCTACGCAGTTGATGCATGGTTACTAGGGTATTCTAGATGGTTGCTAGGGTGTTACTGGTGAGAATTTATTTTATTTCATAAAAATTTAGCTTTATAATAACTCTGTATTACATGCTTTTAAGTCAACAACTGAGGTCTACTGCAAATATAGATATTCTTAAATGCAAGCAACTATAGTTGCAGTCTATAGATGCCGTCAGCTTTCTGTTGAGTGTTTGCAGATCTGCTGTGATTGATGCAATATAAATGAGGCATCTATGTATACATCTACAATTACATGTGCACACATCAAGTAATACTGAAAAGCTGTGATGGCTTGTCAAGAGACTATGATGTTGAAGATGTGCTTGCTAGGATGTTATGGGATGATATGCAAGTCATGCTTATATATGGCTTCTATTGCCGAATATGGCACTTATGATGGCAGAATAAGTTGTAAAGCTTTGTTTGGGAAAAAACCCCAAAAAACAGAAGCCGTGAGCTCAAAACTAAGACATATTAAACTAAATATTTTTAAGCTTCTGATGTTTTATATCATGCGCTTTTGAGCTATAAATCCTTTTGTGTGTCAAACAGCCAGAAAAGCTCTTATCGTA
This sequence comes from Danio choprae, assembly GCA_903798125.1. NCBI lineage: Eukaryota > Metazoa > Chordata > Actinopteri > Cypriniformes > Danionidae > Danio > Danio choprae. Next base: position 1,547,833 of record CAIGQW010034901.1, read on the forward strand.
GAGAGCAGAGTGAGGTTAGGTCTCGACTCCTCCGGCGGTGAGTTTTTAAACAGGGATTTACACTGTTTTTGCACTAAGCCTGTCTCCCGATTCGGCACTAAAGGCATTAAACACACACACAAGCAAGGAAAGGCCTAAGGGCGGCGTTCACTAATCACGTTCGTCAAACCGGTTCTGGGTCAGTTTGTTTAAATAAGGTGGAGGGATTTTGATCAGCAAAAAGTGTGCGAAGTCTGATCCCAGATCAGCAGCGTTTTTATTCGTATTGAAGCAGGGAACAAAACCACAGCGATGACCAAAGTAAGAGAGATCGCAGAAGCTGATTTCACCAGTCTGGGATTGTCTTGGGAATAGAAGCCAAGAAGAACAAAAAAAGTGAGCGTTACTAACTCAAGGCTAAAACCCTGCACTAATGCCGGGGACTGATAACACCAAAGAAGTGTTAATTAGGAGGCTCAACTCATCCTCCCGGCCAATCACATTTTCACGCTTGCACTAAGCATGCTAATTTACATGCCTGCCATCCAATCACAAACTCCCTGTCTATGCTAATATTTTGTTGTCTAGAGCTAAAAGCTAAAGCTAATCTGCTGTTTGCTCATTTATCTCTGAGGCGAACTGCAAGGCATGATGGGAGCCTGAGCCATAATGACCTGATCAACCTTTCCTTCCCTCCTAGGAAGATGAGTGTGCCCCCAAGCTATCCATCGTTCTTTTGGAGTAATGAGGGAGGCAGGAACAGCAAGACAGAGAGATGGGAGCAGGGAGAGAGTAATGATGCCACTGCTCTCTGGGCACTGACACACACCCCGTGCCGGGCACCAATTACACCGCCATTAATAAACAGGGCTAATCCCTCTAAATGTGGTGTCTGTGGACAGATGTGTATGTGTGTGTGTGTGGACTGACCTTCAAACACACACACATACATACATACATTCACAGCAGGGATTGCTCAGCTCGACAGTCTTCTGCACCTCCAAACTAACTTCCCACATCAAGCCCCAGAGATGAGCAAGGATATGGACTATCTCCTTCATTAAAGCTCATTTAGAAAGCTCTACAAGCTAAAGAAAGAAAAAAAGCATTTTCTTTAAAAGTCTCTGGAACAGATGGAAGGAAATTAATTGCACCATTAGGCCCCGGCAGAAAATACCAAAGCAGCCTCCTCTTCAAAATGTGCATGTGTGATACAAAATACTTTGGAGAAAAAGCCAATTACTGCAACACTTGCCATAAAATAAAGGTTTCTTTAATCGCCAATAAACACTGGATTGAGATTTACATTGGATCTCATAGGAGCCGTGAAGACAGTGAGAGCAGCATTTAGAGTCTTTTTATGTCTGAAACGTACACATAACTGCGAAAATAAAAATTCAGTCCAGAACTTTTCTGCCAAATCTGGCTAAGGTGGGTAGGTTTGCCAAGGGCCAGCAACACACATTTAGTATGGGCCATGAAAATATATATACTGTCTACAGTGACTAAAAAGTATATTTTTGCAAAAATAATTATACATTTGTGTCATAAATATCAATTGTTTGAGATTTGATGAATGAAATTTGAGAAACAGATGAATATTTTGCGAAGACAATATTTGGCTGAGATACAACTATTTGAGAATCTGGAATCTGAGGGTTAAAAACAATCAAAGTACTGAGAAATACCAAAGCAATGCTTGGCTTTTTGCTTGAGTTTTTACATATTTAAAGTATAGGAAATTGACAAAATTCATTCATAGAACATTATCTTTATTTAACATTCTAATGATTTTGTACATAAACGGAAAATGGATAATTTTGACCCATAAAGAATATAGCCATGCAACATAAGACATTATTTTGCACCTGTCACAAAATCCTAAGAAAACACATCTTGATTTTACTTCTAAAATACTCATTCTAGTTGCTTAATGAGTGCCATTTTCCACATATGCGATGCCATATGGAGTTCTGGAATCCAGACATCTGAGACAAACTTTTCAATTTCCACCCACTAAATGTAAAAGTTCCTAGAACATTTACTCAGTGAAAAAAATAATAATAATTAAAGCAAAATTAATTGATAGTCTCCTACTAATAACAAGCCCCTGTGATTCTGGATCAGAGCTGATAAAATATAAAGAGAGCTGGAGTTAATTAGAAAGACTATTGCATTTATTACATCAGTCTTTTAAAAAATTCAGTTTAGGTAATAGAACCCGTGGGTTGACAGTCAAAGACGATTTCACATTTGGGCTCTGCGCCATGAATTAAATTGCGATTAAGTTGTTGGAGTCACCAGCACCCCTCATCATGTGGAGTTAAAGCAGACGAGCAGGAGAAACCCTGATCTCTGAACTTAGACTCTCACAGCTGTGAGCTCTTCTAACACACTGACTTCAGTTCAGCTGCTGACAGTGAGAGAGACAGACAGAGAGGCAGAGAGAAAAGAGCTTTTAAATCACCAGTAATTTCCCATCAAATATTTGTGCATGTTTGCCTGCGGCTAGTAATTAAAGTGCTTTCATCTGGTGGCTAATTGCTCCTAATGTATCACACAAGAGATGCGGCTCAGAGAGGGATCACTGCTCCAAAGAAACCAGCTGATGAGTCTCAAAACCGAGATGCGGAAAAAAACGGAAAAGAAATGTCTTCTCGAGAGGTACATTTTGTCTCAGCAAATCCGATTTTCACTCTCTCTGAGGTATTTACTGTTGGTCTACATCATACTATCATCATGCTAAATGTTTCACAAGAGGCACATGATTACTCAAATCACCTCAAATTTTAGAACCCTGCAAGATATGACTATAAGCAACAGATTTATTATTTTTCTTCTTCTGCTATCGAGTCTATGGAAGCTCACAGAGCTGAATGGTAAGAAAAAAAAAGGGAAATTTGTCACAGAAATACAAAAAGAGTCTCAACATAAACCACAGCAAATTTAGAGTTTCTTACTCAATCTGTCTAGCGCTTCCAGTTTCATTTTGATCACACTTTATTTTAAGGTAACCCAATGTCTGTATTTTACTGAAATCTGGACTTTACTAGAATATGTTAAGCTGCTTTGACACAATCTACATTGTAAAAAGCGATATATAAATAAACTTGAATTGAATTGAATTTATTTTAAGGTAAAATTCTCACTATTAACAAACCATCAACGATTTTTGCTTAAATAAACTCCTAATTTGTGCTTATTATTATTTATAGTTGTTAGCTCTAGATTAGGGGTGTAGAATAAGATCATTCAGATATAAGAACAAATAAACAGCCAATATCTTAACAAAAGGCAGAGAATAAGCCGCTAGTTAATAGTGATAACTTTTCCTTAGACTAAAGTGTTCCCTTGATTTTCCATTATTAATTTATTTATGCTATTTGAAGTTTTTGAAAACCTTTGTGAGCTCCTCTAAGACCACAAAAAATTAACCGGTTCTTTAGACATAATTTGCCTTCAAAGGTTTATTAATTGAACACAGTTGATGAGGAGCTTTCCAAAGTGTATGTGAGGCTGTTTCTCCACAATGCTTAGGCATATTAAGACCAAAAATGGCAGTGCAATATGGCAAGATGACACCTGCAAACCTTTTCTACAGTTGCCACCTAGTGGTCAGAAGATTTGGGGAAAGTGTTTATTTTTGCTGTTTTTGTCCTATGTCTTTTCTGCACTGCTACGAAGATAATTTTGGCATAAAATACTGAGATAATATAATCTTTAATATATCTTTCATCAAATAAACTATGAATTTTTCCCTTTCTTCTTCTGCTATCGAGTCTATGGAAGCTCACAGAGCTGAATGGTAAAAAGATATGAAATTTAACACACAGATACAAAAGAGTCTCATTAAAAAACAGCAAATTGTGCGTTTCTTTCTCAATCCCTCTAACACTTTCTACTGTACTAAGTTTCTTTTTGGTCACATTTTATTTTAAGGTACAATTCACACTATTAACAAACCATCAACTATGATTATTGCCTCAATACTCTTAATTTGTCTATTTTTGCTATTGCTGTCCCATGTCATGTCTGCACTGCTGTGAAGTTAATTTTGGCCTAAAACACTGAGTTCTTAATATATTTTCCATCAAATAAACATAGTCCTGTTGCGTAGAAGTATCTTTCAAAAACATGAAGATAATCATAACGTATATGTAGCAGCAGCAGTTTTTTCTGCTACTTTCCACTCTCTATAGATTTGTGTTTTTCGAGAAAATTCTGAGCTTTTCTCTTTTTTCCAGCATCGTCGTCTCTCCCTCTGGCCTCTTCTCTCTCTCCATCCTCTATAGCTGTTCTCTTTTAATGAGTAGCTGTAGATGACAGCTTTAATCACTGCCTGTGGCCGTCGAGAGAGAGAAAGAGAGTGAAGAGAAGGCTGTTAATGATAGAAGAGAAGAGAGCCATTTGCATCTATCATTTCCAAATCACTCTTTATGATAATGCAGTGGAGCAAAGGGAGAACACACACACACACGCACACGCACACACACGCACACACGCACACAGATGGCATGCATGGTGATAGACTGAGGCCCAGTGTCCTTCAACATGACTTCATTGTGCTTTTGAACACAAACAGGCCGCCACAGGTGCAAAGAATCAAAAGTATTGAAAAGCGAGAATGTTAACAGTCACTCACATTCTTAGTTGTAAGGAAAACCAGCCCTTTCAGCTTTCGTCTTTATTGGCCAATAAATACACACAATCGCAAACACGCAAGGTCATGGGTTTGATTCGTCTGGAATGCATGAACTCATGAAAAAATGTCAGCGGTGAAGCAATGTTAAGTAGCCTCGGATAAAATGTCTGGCAAATGCATAAATGTAAATGTAAAATTACTGATGCTTAATTACTTTTGCCACTCGTATAAATTAAAAATGTGGGATTTGAAAACTAAATGAAATCTTGAAGAATGTGAAGCGTTTCTTGATCTTTCAAATTCTCAACTGCATCAAGCTTGGAGATTTTCATGTGTTTTTGAAAGGTTTTGCTCACAGACAACAAATGCTGTACTGTGTATGGCAGGTCAGTAGTTTCCAGTGTCACTCTGAAAAGAAACACTAGGATTTTGAAGTCTGCCTTTTTAGACTGGCATATAATATGTGTGCACATGATGTTGAAGTTTTCACAAACATGCTTTTTGTAGTTTGCACAAAGGGATCATTTTAAAAAATCCGATTTCCTAAGCATTTTCAGGCCCAAAAAAGGCTAAATATATAAATATAAAAGTAAATATATAGCTAAAGTGCATTTAAAGCATTTTATTTTCTAGTAAACATATCCTTTAAGTCAAACATTCATTGTTAAAGTGTTAGTTCACCCAAACAATGAAAATTATGTTATTACTACTCACCCACATGTAATTTCAACCCCCAAAGACTGCCCATTTTCAAAACACAAAATAAGATATTTTAGATTAAATCTAAGCTTCCTCATCCTCCATAGACAGCAACTATCCTGACAAATTCCAGAACAATATAAAATAAAACCTCCTCAAAACAGACCATATGCATTCAGTGGTTCAATTGGAATCGAAGGGGGTGGTCAGAGGGGGTGGTGGGGTTTATACATCACTGCACAGTGCTCATGAATGTGCACAATATATTGACACTGAAGAGCTTTGTTTTTTGTATTTTCTTAATTTTTTTACATGTCTGGAACCTTGCATGGAGGATGGGGAAGTTCTCAGATTTCACATACAATTTCTTAATTCTGTATTCTGAAAACAAAAAGGTCTCAGATGTTTGGAACAAATTGAGCAAAAGTAATTAACAGCACAGTTTTCATCTTTGGGTGAACTAACCCTTTAAATTGATGTATTATTATTGTTAGGCTCATTAGCTTTTGTACAGCTGTCAAGGCAAAACAATGACCAGTTACATGTATAAAAGATACATGTACACTGTAAAAAAAAAAGTTGACTCAACTTAAAATTTTAAGGCAACCAGCTTCAGGACATTTGAGTTTACCCAACTTAAATAGAGTCAAGTGCAGTTCTTGGGTTGAAAGTAGAGTCATCTCAAAAAGCTCTGCAGCAAGTTGCCTTACAATTTTGAGTTGAGTCAACTTTTTTTATAGTGTACAGCTAACAAAATACAAATTATTTTATAATTCTAAAAATATATGAATGTATTATATTTAAATAAGTAAAATACAAAACAGAAGCATTCCTAGTAGAGTTGGACCCCACTCTTTATTGAACACTTTTTCAACAATAGTAAAGGTGAATTTGACTGAGATGACAAGCTAGTTAAAACGGCAATCAACAATCAGTCACAAAGAAGAACAGTGTGTGAAACAGTACGAACACCCTTTGAAACAACTACAACATACATAGTGCAGCATTAAAAGCACTCTGCACGAAACGAACGCCAATAATGCGAATATGGAGAAGATGCTCATCCAAACACAGGCTTCCGATTAAACTCCAAACCATCTGCATCCAGCAAAGGCAGCAGACGAGCGGTCCAAAAAGTGTCACCAAAACATCCCAAGCGTCTGTCAAAGCTACTCAGCAGAATCCAGGGCTAGATTAGAGTGACCTTGGCTGTTCAAAGACATTAAGCTGGAAAGACTTCAAACTACAAGCGGGACAAAAAAAGCCCAAATCTCAACAAAGGGAACACTGGTGAAAGAAGAATCCAAAGCAATGCACACAGACAAGACAATAGCGCTTTAGGCGAATGCCTCCTTTCTCTCCCTGCTTCTCCTCCGAGTCCTTCTCTCCACCCTCCCTCTTGCTTTCTTCTCCTTTCTTTCTGCCTTTTTCCCTCCCTCTCCCTGCAGATGGCTGAGGAGGGAGAGGGTTTTGCTTCAGTAATCCCCTGCCACACAGACGGAAAAGCTTGTTACAGCGTTGCTGATCACTGCAGAAAGTCAAAGTGGAGCCAGAGAGAGGTCAGTCGGAATTAGGCCACGTTTTAACTCCATGGATTTGACTAATTCCCCCATAAGCCTTTTGAAACCCAACCTGTTCTGGCGATGCCCAGAGCTCAGGCACCCCGGAAAACTGCTGGAGAAAAAATCTGCCTGAGCCTAATTTGCACTGGCACAAAGAGAGCGTGGGGCTACAACACACACCTGTACACATATAAGTTTGCGCCAATATTTTCGCGCACACACATTCACACGAGTCTGACAGGCGCGCTAAGCTTTTCCCATAGAGCAGGCTGGAACAATCGACCAAAGAATCATTGATTTTCAATGGGAGTGAGGGGAATTTGAGCAGGCCAAACATGACACCAGAGCTCTGGGTCTCAGCTGCTTTAGAGCTCAGAGACTCTTTGAAGCTCTATCATGATAATAGGCCAAAGACTCAAGGCCTCTGCACATCAGGCCCTGTTGTTGTCAGTTACTCACTTTGAAGGGGAAAAAAAGAGCTCAGAGTTGAGAGATGAACAAAGAATGCAAAGGGTTTGAAATTCCTTACTGAGAAAAGCGACGTTATTATAAAATGATGGTATGGTGAAGAGAAAGTTATTTCATTCATACATTCTTTTACGGCAGAGTGCAGATTGAAATTCTTGGTGTTGTATAGCAAATACTAAAATACTGATCTACATGACATGTAAAACTTGATGCTGATAATACTTTTAATACACTTTACAAGCTTTATTTGTGAACATTACTTAACATGAGCTAACACGAATTATACCACTAAAGCATTTATTCATCGGAGCTAACATTAATAATAACCAAACAGTTGTATTTTTAACCCTAGTTATTGCATTAACAAATGTTAAAGACACCATACAACGAGGTTCAAGTAAATGCTAGTTAATGTACCTACTAACAGGAACCAACAATAAGCATTAAATTTATTACCGTATTTATTCATCTTTGTTAATGTGAGTTGTTGAAAATAAAGATGCTCATTGTTGTTCAACTTTGTATTCAATAAGCATTAGCATTTTGTAGTATTGTTTGTTTTTAGTTTATGATAGTAAATACATTAACTAACATTAACTAATGGAATGTTATTGTAAAGTGTGGCCAAAAATTACAACACAAACCAACTCTCAATGACAGCCTCAGATACTCCATTTATAACTGTAAGATGATATTTAATAAAATGAATTAAAATATAATGTAAATATTTGAAATATTGTTGTATGTGATTAAGGACATATTGATAATGTAGCAACAATGCTTAATACATTTAGAAATTTGGTGCTGAATTTGAATGTATTTCCCATATAGGCTCATATCTAAACTTTTAAACAAACAAAAAAGCGCTGTATTATGTACTGCATACATTATAAATTCAATGCACCCTTGCTCTCTTAATACTTTTAATAAACTTTCATATTAAGGTACAAACTTGCAGTGTTATGAGACCCTAAGTGGACTTTTCACCTGACCTTCAAACTAAATGCCTGCCAAGAGGCTTTTAATAACAACTGCGGCAGTGATTGGGTCAAATAACGCTTTTTACAGTTTTCATGTCGCCCGTACTGTAGCCTACTTTCAGATTCAGTCTCTCAAAATCAAACTTGCATGATGATTGATTTTAAGATCCGAGTGCATTTGAAACACTTACTAATGCTGCATTAACAGATCCAAACAGTGACTAAAGCTATCGTAAACATAAATGTTAAGTAGATCACAGACAATGACAATTATCTCCCTTCGGGATTAAAAAAACACTGAACGTCTTCATCATTTCCCGGGAGACTTTGGAGCTGCAATTTCTAAACACCAACACGCTGGCATAAAATCACACAATCGCTGATCTGCATTCATAAGCAGCTCTTAATCCTGTCAAAATCGGAGTGAAAAACAGATCATTACGAAGGCCTAATATGCTGCTGCATTATTCAAATAAGCTGCTGTCATACGTCCTTGTGTGAATCTCCGGTAGTGTGATCATTTGTAATGGACTGTTTTCCTGCCCGAGGGTTTCTGTCTAGAAAAATATGAAAACATGTGTTTGATCTCGGCGCTGGGCGACAGGTACCTCATTCCACTCTGACAGCTCAAATATCCATCAGAGTTGAAGAGACTAATAATTACCTATCAAACCTGCAAGCTGCCAAGCCGCATAACAGCTCAAGTCATAGGCACACTATATAGATCAATTAAAATTAAAATGGGGATATACGAGTGGATAGGACATAAACACATCCACAGTGAGACTCACCGGCACGTGGGTTTAGTGTTAAGTGCAAGGTCTCTTGCTCTTATCCTACAGATGAAGTGATAAAGCCAGTGTTCCGGATGAGAAGCAACACTTAACGCTGGTGCTGGTGATGAGTTTTACTGAGAGAAAGCCGTGTGCAGTGAATGAGGGACTGTACATTTTAATGAGTCCATTAAGGTGCTTTTACTAACAACCAAGGACCCAAGAAGCTTTCTATAAACCCGTTATATTACATAGGGATGTTTAAGGACAGCACTCTGGGTTTCGCTTTAACTGACAATCCCAGCATTTGCTATTTGTTATATATATAAAAAATAAATACAAATAATAATAATAATAATAATAATAATAATAATAATAATAATAA
>CAIGQW010034901.1:1557720-1593030 GCA_903798125.1 Danio choprae
ACACACACACACACACACACACACACACACACACTTAGTATTATTTCTTAATATTACATAAAATATTAGATATAACATTTAATCATGTAAATTTATCATGCACAATATCATTCAGAAACGAATTTATTTAGTTATTTATTAAGCAATTAATATACTTCTCCAGCAAGATCTAATTAAAAATATTAAAAACAAAAGAAAAAAGTGTTTATTTTAAAAGTGCTTTTTGTGTATTAAAATATATACAAAAGAGAAGTTAATGTAATGTATATTTGTATATATATTAAAAATATAATAAAACTGGATCCCATATTAATGTCACAAAAGTGATTTTATATAGAGTACATACTGTAGAAACCCATTCAGTGCAAGTATTATGAATGAAATACAGCATCACATATTTATGTAAACACAAACCAACTTCTTATTTTGACCTGTTCTTGTTAAAATGTATAAAAGAATAAGTGCTCATGCACATTTTTTTTTTAAATTCTAAGTGATTACAAACAGCCTGCTGATAAATAAACAAAAACCCTAATGGGTTTTAAAGAATACTGGCAAGTCTAAATAAACATTTAAAATGACAATTAATTAGTATTTGTGACAATTAACAAGTTTTTGGTATCTCAGTTAGTGAGTGATGGAAAGATGTTTTATAGTCTTTTATTTTTTGCTCAAATAAATAAATATAGGGGCAGCACGGTGGCGCAGTGGGTAGCGCTCTCGCCTCAGAGCAAGAAGGTCGCTGGTTCGAGCCTCGGCTGGTTCAGTTGGCGTTTCTGTGTGGAGTTTGCATGTTCTCCCCGTGTTTGCGTGGGTTTCCTCCGGGTGCTCCGGTTTCCCCCACAAGTCCAAAGACATGCGGTACAGGTGAATTGGGTAAGCTAAATTGTCCATTGTGTATGTGTGTGAATGGAAGTGCATGGGTGTTTCCCAGTGATGGGTTGCAGCTGGAAGGGCATCCGCTGCGTAAAACATATGCTGGATAAGTTGGCGGTTCATTCCGCTGTGGCGACCCCAGATTAATAAAGGGACTAAGCCGAAATGAAAATGAATGAATGAATGAAATAAATATAGGACATGCATTAAATTAATGCACGAAATGAAATACATCTATATTACACTTTTCTTGTGTTGTGAAACTCCTTATTACCATTGACCAATTAAAAAAATAAATCTCTAATGCAGCTCTATGCAGCTGAAAATGATCACAATATAAATAATACATCAACAGTGCTTAATATATGATGAAACACTTGACTAGAGCTACTTAATTATGATGAAACAATCGCCTTATGTTTCCCATAAACACCATTAATTCACCGACATGCAGAACAAAACCGTGCTTGAACTGATCAGCGGGGCAACATTCTGCTATTCCTGTAGCTCTCTCTGCAGCCCCAGTCATGAACAACAACATGGCACTCCATCAACAAACAGAACACGTCCAAAAAAACAAAAAACAAACAAGTTTTCTAGAAAATGTGGATATTTTGTTGTTTATCCATCTGCTTGTCCGCATGAATCCGCACGGCTCTTCTGTATGTGTACGAAAAGTGTATGCAAACTTTGGCACGGCAGAGTGAATTTGATTGTGTGGGCACTCATGAGTGGTGTGTGGTTGTGCGCAGGGCTTCCCACAATCCCCCTCATTAACAGCTCCTGCGGGTTGGCAAATGACTGCTCGAGCCCTGTCTGTCTCTCTCTCTGCTTGGCTCTCATTAGCAGCTGGCAACACCACATGAGAGATGAGTGGACACTGGCACAGAATGGCATTACCCGCTTCCTCGCTGTCATACGCTCACACACAAAGCAGCCCATGGAAACGGAGGAAGTGATAGTGAGAGAGAGAGAGAGAGAGAGAGAGAGAGAGATAGTCTTCATCTCAGTAGATTTAATTAAAACTGGGGTGAGCAGATGGGGGGAGATGGAAGGAAGTCCAACAAGAGACAGCTCATCTGTCTGAGCCACACTCCTTTCCCCCCCATTTCTCCTTCTCTCTTAGTTTCCTATCTCTTCACCACACATCTCGTCTCACTCTCTCCTTTTTAATGAATCCTTGGCTTTCTATAACCTCCCAATTTAACGCTTCCAGTCTGGACAGCTGACAGACGGCTGGTCCAGATCGGTGAGAGAATGCGTGTGTATGTGTGTGTATCTGACTGGGGAAGGTAATTAGTGTATGGAGGTAAAACAGGTTTGTTAAGGCTTGTTGAGATTCTGCTTTAGACTTGAAACTTGCTTCTTTTGAATATAATGGCAAAAACAGATGACTCTATATAATAAAGGTCAAGTTCAACAGAAAACGCTGAGTCATCACTTAGTTACGTGCATTCCAGATGTTTTGAAAAATCTCTGTTCTCTGAAAATCGATAGGACAGAGTGTTCTTTTAGCCTTAAATGGCTTTTGCTGTGTGAACAAAAAAAGTCTGTTTAAAGTATCTTACACTACTGGGAAGCTGAATGTTTGATTCTGATTGGCTGATGAACATTCTAAGGTGCACGATTATTTTCAGATAAATGCACGTCTAATGTAAGGCAATTCTGTTTACTTAATTGTTCCATACTGTACAGATACGTGCCAGTCAGCACGACTGGAATGTTATACAAATGCGCCAGTCATTGCCGTTTTAATGCAAGCATAATGTAAACAGTGATATGGATAATGGGTAGATATTTTAGTTTTGAGGACTCCTTTATTCTAATATTTAGTATATATTTTTATGAATAACAAATAAAAATAATATATTCCACTTTTGCTTAGTCAGCAATACAGAAAATAGCAGCCAGGCAAAAGAGTGGAGATGCGACTCTACCAGTCCAGCATAGATAAATACAGTTGTCCAACCATGCCAAGATTTCTGGGCTAAAAATGGTTTGTAATCTCACGTAGAAATACAAGTGGAGCTATTTGTGACGGTTCTTAGAAACATTCAGCAGCTGTAGTTCCAGCATTGACCGCTTTTATGCCCCGATCACAGTTGAGAATAGTTTTCTATTGGCAGCAAGCATTTTGCATGCTTCTTATGCACCCCAGGTGACTTGCCTCCTGTACTTCATTTTAAGGAAGCGCTCTGTGCACCTGCAGTTAAAAAAAGGCAACTTTGTCGAAAAATGTGCTCCAGCAGCAAGACCGTTGATACAGTTGTTGCCTAGCAAAAAAAATTACTCTCTCAAAAAAGAGAGTCGTATTCTCATTAATACATTTCAAACACATTTAAATATATTTTTCATAATTCTGCAGTTTTTCCCCCTCGGTGCAGATAATACAGTGCACTTCCATGTAGTGTCTACAGTATTACAGCATTATTAGATTTGACAGATTTCTCAATCTTGTTTGAAAATCCTTTTATTGAATAGTGATATTTAAAATACAAATTAATAAAAAAAATGTATGTTCTAAAAAACCCTGTAAAAATCTACATACGTGTCAACTGAAAGCAAATCAAAAAAGAGCACAGGCAACTGTCAAAGTTCATCATATATGAATACTTCGAAATGTCCATGCATCACTTAAAACGCTTTTCCACTTTCTAACCAGTCATGTTTTTCGCTTTTCTTTCCTTTTTTTTGCTTAGCTCAGTTCTCTACTACATTAATCTCATTATCCTTTGAACCTTTTCACCGCCGATGCCAAATGCAATTTGTATTCTGCAGCCCAGCAAAGAGCCCTAAACTGATTATCCCAGTATAAACCGTAGCAGTCCTGGATATTGTAGGGCCTGAAAGGCCCTTCTAGCATGTGAAAGGGGTTCCCATATGCCCTCAGAGTTTCATGACACAATGTTGCGTCTGCTTTGCAAGGAAGAAATTAAGCGTGTGAAAGTCTATGCAAAGCCCTCATTTTCCAGTTAATCAAATCTCTGCCTAATCAAATTAGCGCACATAATTCAGCTAGATGCGTGGCACAAAAACGGCATTATCCCCTCTCTCCGGAGCTGAAAAGAAGGGAACCAGCGTGGTATCTCTCCCTGGGCCTCTGCATCAGTCAATAGAAGAGGCTGAGAGACGGGACGGGCTCTCAGGAGGTCAGAGGGGAGGACTTCAACGGGAAGGGGAGGTCCGAAAAGGGGAGGGCAGGGGTGTTAAAGTTGAAGCCACCCGGGTGAGCAAAAACTGCAGGGTGGAGGGAGACTTTGGCAGCGATTAAGTTCCCAGCTTATTAAAAGGCCTGGCTCAGTACTCTCCTCACGGGAGCAGCCCAACGCTTGCTAATGAGGTACTTGTTTAATTTTCTTTCAAAGGGCTGGACATCTGTGACAAACTCTCTCTCTCTCTCTTGCTGTCTCTCACCCCTCCCTTCACCTCGTTCGGCCTCCCCGCACACACAAAGCCCATCTATCAATAGACCTACAGCGCCTCTCTGGTTTGATGAAGTGTTTTCCATTGTATACAGCAGATAATGTGTTCAGAGTGCGGCAGGACTATCAGTATTACCTCTGATCTCTCATCCCGGTCAAAGCCCATCATGAACACTCAATAGCGCTTTGAGTTCAATGGTAAAGCATCTCCTCCCTCTCTCTAATTGATTTCCCTCCTGTGGATGATGTGTGCGCGAGGATGCGCCGTGTGAGACCACGCTGATGGCGGCTCACTGTCCTTCACTCGAATCTTCAGGGATTGTGATGCTTGTGAAATGCACCGGAGCTGTCATCTAGGATTCATTTTATGACTTGAGGGACCTGATCTTAGACCACATGTAGCAGCAGCAGCATACATTAGCTTATTTGCTTGAGTGCATTGAGTAGAAGCTCTTCCTTTGGGTAAGCAAGACCCAGAATGCACTTTGGTGGAGGCCTGGAGACCCAACTAGAGCAAAAGTTTCCTTGACTTTAAATGTGTGAAACTGGCTTTCAAATGTCTTCACTGAATCTAAAATGAGAAACTGAATGAGATATAACTTTAAGTTAAACAAATTATATGATAAGGATGTATTTTGGCATTTAAATGATATATTATATTAGTATATTCTTTTTTATATGCTACTGTATACTACAGTGCTGTTGAATGTTTGATTCTGATTGGCGGATGAACTGTTTTGAAGGTGTGCAATTATTTTCAAGACACACATGGCAAAAGTAGTTCCAGGCAGATCTTGACCACATTATAATTTTATATAACAAAATGATTTCAGTTATTTTTCCCTTATTATTATAGTTATTTTGGTTGCGATTGCCACCTTGGGTAAACAGTATTTTCAAATAATTTACTAGCTATTTTAAAATTACCTCACTCTTTGTACTGTATTTTGTTTTAATCAAATAAATACAGCCGTAGCAAGCTTTTTTAATATTACAAAAACCAATATTTTAAAAGATTACCACCTATTTCTAGTCAGTAAAACAAAGTGGATACATTTTTAAACCTAATATCAAATTAAAGATTGCACAAGACTAGTTAGATTGCAACTTGACTTTACAAAACCCCTATTTGGCTAACTAAATTAAATGCTAAAGATAAATTTGTCAATCTGCGTCTAATGTTCCACAAGGAATATCTGTATGTCAGTGTTCCAAACAGTAAGTCTAAGAGAAAACACTAGCACTAGTAAATAACTGATGAACAAAATCATCAAGGTTCCAGAAGGTTACATATTTCTCTACTCTAGTTATATTTCTCCATTTTCCTCTCAGGCCTTCAATTGGTATTCAAAGGAGAGCGTGTCTTGTCTCTTGCTGTCGGTCACTTCTAGTTATTTTATAATACATTCCCCCCACTCTCATTATGAGAACTGCCAGATTCATATTTGCACTTTGATACCCTTGCTAATGTGTGTAGACAGACATGGCATACCAACACGTTCCTCCCTAACCACCTTCACCTCCCTTTATCAGAGACACTCATGTAGTGTGCGACTGCCAG
The DNA here is from genome assembly GCA_903798125.1 of Danio choprae. Classification (NCBI taxonomy): domain Eukaryota; kingdom Metazoa; phylum Chordata; class Actinopteri; order Cypriniformes; family Danionidae; genus Danio; species Danio choprae. The sequence goes on from CAIGQW010034901.1 coordinate 1,563,580, forward strand.
ACGAATCCAGCACCCAAACAGCTTCAATCTGCTCAATGTAAACAGGCACTAACGACGGCTGGAGGTCAGAGGTCAATCCCATGGATCAAGCCTCAGCTGGAGTGCGCTTATTGCTGGATTCGATCCACAGGGGGAAGGGCATTGTTTGGGACAAAGACGAAGGCTTAGCACCCCGAAGCCCTGAAGTCAGATCATAACTAAACTGCACGTTATTATAGCTGTGCCTCAAGAGAGGGCCATCTGTGCAGTCTAATGGGCTTCAGTGAGGCGGTCAGAGCTCAAGTTCATTTACGAAAACGATCATGATGATGACAGTGTTAATGGTGCTACAAGGAAACACGTCTTGCCACTGGCACCGGCAGGAAGTCCAACTGAGATACCGGTCATTCGCTGCATCCTGCTGTTATATTACCACAAGCTTTATGAAGGGCTATTACGAAGCTTTATATTGTTTGCGGCTTGGTTGCTTTTGAGTTTATTCAACAAAACATCATGCAAAACGTAATCTATATCTACCTTTTTCCACACGCGACTACTGCATTTCAAACTATGGGTTGAATCATTCAAAAACACTTCAAATAAAGCTTTAAAAAAATCTAATCATTTCAAATACTAAGGTTGCTCTACAAATAATCCCAACCGACAATATCTCATGACAAAACATAACTCTTTTACATATTGGCAAAAAAATTACTAATCTGTACAAATTCAAATGACTCAATTCGTATGAAACGTACAATTTTGGTTTAGGGGTATAATTGAAATGTACAATTGGGGTTTGGTGGTACAAAAGTACTCCCAAACCCAAACATTATTGGGGATGGGGAATTCATACTAATATGTACGAATGAGATTGCACAAATTCATACACATCAGCAAAAAAGTCAAATGTAATGAATTGGCGTGAGATTTTGTAGAAAAATCCATATAGAAAATATACAGAGTGAGATGTACATTTATGAAACACTTTGTTATAACTTGACATATGTATCACAAGCAAATATGTGGCCACTGTAATTTTAAATTTACTGGGGTTTTATCTCTCTTTGTATTCCCTATAGTACAATTATATTCAACATATGTCTGTAATAAATGTCACAAAGATTTGTTTCTAGGTTTTGTGGTTATTGATGTTCTGCTGGGCGGCACAGGGGCTCAGTGGTTAGCACTGTCGCCTCATAGCAAGGAGGTCGCTGGTTGGGATTTCTGTGTGGAGTTTGCATGTTCTCCTTGTGTTCATGTGGGTTTCCTCCAGGTGCTGTCCACACAGTCCAAAGACATGCACTATAGGTGAATTGGGTAATTGTGTGAGAGAATAAGTGTATGGGTGTTTCCCAGTACTGGGTTGCGGCTGGAAGGGCATACGCTACGTAAAACATATGCCGCAATAGTTGGTGGTTCATTTCGCTGTGGCAACCTCTGAAATAGAGACTAAGCCGAAGGAAAATGACTGAATAAATAGTGTTCTGCTAAATTAATTTCTTAATTCAAATAATTTGCGTTTTAATATACAATGGATAAACTATGAGGAAGAATAATGGCACCCCATTGTACACAGCTTTTAAAACACTTCACTGATTTAGAAGAGGTCAACAAAAAGTTACTCCCATCATTCATGCAAAGTATCATAGGGTGTAGAAAAATGCAGATTGGACGATTGATTTTTTCATCGTTAAAATGTACGCATAATAAATGTAAATTATATTGGCTATAAATTTAAATGGCTTATCATATTTCTTTATCATGTTACATACCACCCTAGAGTTCACTGGTGTGCATGTCAGTCCAGTTGACCTCAGGGTGGCATGTCTTAGGTGTGTGTTTGGTGTGTTTGTGTGTTTAAGTGGAGACTGTGTCTTCTGTTGAACGTGAGGTGATCAGTCATGTGGTGGTGTGAGAGACAGGCCCTGATAAAGGAGGAGCAGATAAGGTCAGAGAGAAAAGAGAAAGAGGGGTCAACACCAGATTCATTTAGACCATTATCTCTGACTAACAGTCAACTATAGCAAACATTAAGTAGAAATGTGCTCTTTACAAAACTTTGAACAAATGTTAGACTCATTTCCCACCGACACAGTACAATTTACTAGTGTGACTGCTAAACTCTGACATTTAAAACAAGGGACTTTTACTTTAGCCTTTCAAAAATCTCTTAGATTCTTGTTGACAAAATAGTATAAAGTTTAACAATCACCATTTATTGTTTTTTTGTTATAACATTGCTGTGTCAATTGCTTGAAAATGAACAAAATTCATGATAAGGCAGCAAAAATGCCGCAGCAGAATTACATTTTTATAATACATCTGTCGTAATTAAAATGACTTTTAAAATAATGAAAAATGCTGATTTGTGGAATGACATCTACATCTTGATTCAGATTTCTTGTTATTTTACTAAATGTATTTTTTTTAATCAAAGCGCTCAAAGCAATATCCCTTTTTCACAGAGTACATTTTAATGGTAACTCAAAAACTTTAAAACAAGGGATTTACACTTTAGTAAACGTAATTTGGTGCTTCTTTTTTAAAAGAAATGCTAATTTTAGTTTTGTCAGATTTATTTTACTGGTTTGTAAAAACAATCACTCACTGACTGGATTCTCAAGCCACAACATTATAGTCATAACACTGGAGCTCAATAACTTAAAAAATAAATAAAATTTTATACAATTCTAAACACTTAGAACAGATAATAACAAAATCATTGACAACCTTTTATAGCATTGCGACTGACTGAAGGTTCTACTGTTGTTGAATCTGCCACAAAAGACACAATACAAATAAGGTAATCGCCCTTGTAAAGGTAAAAAAAAATCTTATAATAATTCCTAAATTCCTATATAACCTGTATAGCTTTTTTAATCTTATAATTTAAATTACTAGTAAAAATCAGAAACTCGTGACCAGCAAACAGTGATTTTTATTTATTTTTTACAGGTGCTGAGAAGCAACTGCTTCGTAAAATAAAACAACCGAAAATCCTGTGGAGGTGTTTCTTTCCAGCGAACTCTCTGCCCCGGTGAAATGTGATCAGAAAAAGCCCTTCAGCTACAGCGCTCCTCCAACTTTCCCCTCCTGGGTTTCCTCCAGTGTAGCAGATCATGTTTTTTATGTTGTGGGTAAACTTTGCTCCCGGCTACACCTTCTGCCTCATACTGAATCATCATGCCGAGCCTTGGAGGTGGCCTTGAGAAAGCTGAACACGGGCACGGAGAGTTTTAAAGCGAGCCGTGAGGGTGGATGGGGTGAAGCTCCTGACAGGCACCGCTGCTGGCAGTTACAGAGCATGTTAAATCATGCATGCGGGTGTCGGGGCCTACAAACACACTGGACCTGTCCTGCCAGGCTGAAAGCAAACTGCAGCGTCTACCACTCAAAAAACTGACATGCAGGAGAGAAGGCCAGGGCAAACTCGAGCTCCAACATTTTATTTCTGTCAAGCTCGAAAATATAAGAACATTCCCACCGATGCTCCACATTTTTTTCTCGGAAGAAAAACAAATGCCACATTTAAAGCCACAGTAAAACAAATAGACATGGTGAACAATGGAAGAAAACTATGTTAGATTTGGCAAAGAAAACAAAGCAAAAACAAGGATCCCTTTAGGATCTTGTGGCAAAATACATCAAAATCAACAAAAACATTTTTTTTCGCACATTCATTTTCACCTTGTGACACCAAAACTTCAGAATTTAAAACAATTGACTTTCACTTCAGCATTTAAACAACTTTAAAAAAAGCTATTTCATTTTCAAAACAATAAAACGAATTTAAACCACAACTTCTAAGTGCTTAATTGTAAAGGAAAAGTTCACAAAGGAATTGTCAAACTTTTGAGACTTCTACGATGCAATCAAAAACATTTAAAAAAGGTTTTTTTGTGCAGCAATGAAAGTTAATAGCCATCAAAACTATTTCATTAATACTTTAAAATATCTTTTGTGTGTTCACAGAAAGTCAAACAGGTTTAGAATGACAATTATAGCGGGGAAAATAAGCAGTGAACACGTCATCGTTTTTCTCACAAAACATATTTTTAAAGGTGCTGTTGACTTGTAATTTTCCCTGGATGTTGTAACAACCAAAGAAATCCATATATGCAAAGAAAACAAATCTAATTAGTTTACAAATTAAGTTATGCATAATAAAATGAAATGATGCAGGGAAAAAGTATTGTACACATGATGAAAGGGAGGTGTAGAAAGGCAGTAAAAGCCCAGACAGCAGCGAATGTTTCTCAGTTGTTCTGCAGCAACCCTCTGCTCTTTGTCATTGTAAATTAATATGAGCTGCTTTAGTCCAACATCTACATTAGCAGGATGATGAAGATGAAACCAGGGTGGAGATTTCAGCAAGACAATGATCCAAAATACAGCCAAGGAAACTCTCAAATGCTTTCAGAGAAAGAAGATCAAGCTGTAGAATGGCCCAGCCAATCACCTGACTTGAAACCAATATAAAATACACATTAAAGATCAGATTTGATAGATGAGACCCACAGAACCAACACTGTTGGAGTCTGTGAAAACTCTCACCTGAGCAATTCATGTGACTTCATTCTCCATATGAGAGGCGTCTTTAAGCTGCCATCACCAAAAAAGCCTTTTATATAAAGTATTAAATACGTATCAGTAGTTCAGTACTTTCCCCTTGTGTCATTCCATTGTTATTACAGAGAACAATTTTTTTAGACTTTTCAATGTTTGTATTGTTTGGATTTTTACCAAAATCTGGTTCAATTCCATGTCAACAGCTCCTTTAGACATATTATTCCAAGGAAGAAATATGACGTGTTCAATACTTATTTTCCCCGCTGTATGTTAAGGAAATGATGGCTGTAAATTCTTTTTTTTTTTTTTTTATATGGACATATTTATTACTAAACTAAAAACAGACCCTGTGAACAATTAAAGTAAACTCATAATTCATAAAAGAAAATACAGTTTTCCTGAAAAAAGAAGACTGTCCATGTTAAAAATGCATATTTCCTCGTTTAGGTTCAGTTTGTATCTGTGCATGATTAGCATGGACTACATGTTACAGAAATCCACTTTTGAGACTGTAAATATGACATATGCTCAGAATGAAGTCGATTTTGTCAGTTCAGGGAGTGACCACAATCCTTTGCAAATGCTGTTTCAGAAACATTCATGTAATGAGATTCTGATCTCATTTGGCAAAAGACTTATGAGCTGAAAGCAATAAACATGTTCAGTTTGATCAGTAGTTGAACATGACATATTAAGCAAACACAACTGTGAGAGAGTCAGCGCTGAGGAGGATTTAACTGTCTTTATAATACTGTTGACACACACACACATAAACCATGGCAATGACACACTTCCTCAGCTAACTGCATTAAAGGCCATTAATCCTGATAGATCACTCAATTCATGCAGAAAAGCAGTAGGTGATGCATGTACACACACACACACACACACAAATATTTTAGTCTGCCATTTTCAAGAGCACAAAACGTGTTAATCTTATAGATTAGGATTAGTCTGTGACGTCTCTGAAACAAAAGTGAGATGAAAGCAGTGTCGAGCGGCAACATTTTGCTGCATAAAAAATCCCATTTGCTGCATAATAACGCTACTGACGAGCATCTAAAGCTTAGCTGAGCTTTGCAAATGTAAACAAGAAATATCTCCTTATAATTCAGATGTGTCATCACGCAAATAAAAAAAGCTGCTTTTTATAAAGAGACAGTTCCTGGAAGTATGGAAGAGTCAATACAGCAGGGTGATTTTCAATAACTAACTGCCAACTAACTGAAATATGATGAAACACTGCAATTGCTGATATAACTAGAAATTAACAAAGACTAAATGTTTATCCAGTCAAGCAATAGAGTATAAATAATTTCAGGCTTGACTATAAAACAAATAAATTACATTAAAATTATAAATTCACATAACAAAATTGCTCAAAGTAAAACCATTAACTATTGGATAATTTTATTACATTAATTTGATATCTTAACTGTACATTATAATATCAATGTATATTTATTCACAATTATACGCTATATTTATTTTACTTACAAATCAATCACATCCCACTCCTGCTGTACAGTGCTTGATGTTTCTATTATCTGCTTATTTAACTCTCACTCGGTGTACCTTGCAGGACTATTGTCTCAAATATGTTCAATAATTTCAGCTGCGTGTTTAGTCTCTGTGAATGTCAACATGTGTCCCTTTTCTTTACAGAAGGAAATGTGTTTCAGTTTTAGGAATCGCCATGCAATATAGAACCAATTGACTGGCTAAAAAAACAATACAAATTGTAAGAGTATTCAAACAAAGAAACTTTATTTTAACTAAATAGTCTAAAATAAAATAAAATAACAGTGACACATCTAAGGATGAAGAAAAGAGTGAATGCCTAACAAACGTCCAATATAAAAACAACTTTTCCACAATTACGCCTTGAAAGTTGCAATCAACGACATTCTTGGTCTAATAGGAAATCAATATGAGCTATACATATATCGCATTTTTTGCACACTCAGGTTCATTATTTTAAATGTAGATGCACAGCAAACGCACACAAATAAAGAGAGGAAGTGGCTCCCCTTTTACTTTCCATATGTTTAGATGCGAAATATAAACACCCCATAAAAAAAGATGGAGGACATACAGAAAATCCTGTTCTTGGTTGTTTATCACAAGAAAAGACCAGCTTTGTTTGAGCATGGTTCATTGCTGTGCGCCGTCATTGTAATATTACAGTGCCGTGTTTGGGCTGTGTATTTAGAAATGGCACCTCCATATCGTTCAACTGGTTGGTGCTGGTGACGATTCTCTGTAAACCAATAGCATCTAGCTCCACGTTTTTGTTACTTTACTGTTGTGCTAGTTTGGTACCATACTGTTTGTTTGTTTATTTTACAACAAGAGACAGTGCACATTAATCAACGTTTCCCAAGAATGTAAATGTACCCAAATTAGCCCAAAGACTAGTTTTCATTGGTGGTCCCTAAGGCAGATGTTAAAGGCCATACCAACAAAAATACAAAATATAAACAATACTCAGATGAACGACAAAAAATAACCACAACAACAACATCACACAGTCTAGTTTGTGCTTTAACTGGTGTAAGCTGACTTCTCATTTGGGAACCATGTCCACCAACCATGTAAAGTAGCATTCGTCACACTACACTATGTTCACCAAATATCACCACATGATTTGCCTTTTTCAACACTGACGCAAACTGATACAAATCCGTGTTCGGGCTAATGTCTGATCAGTCTCGCATTTTCTTCACTTCTACCAACAAAACTTTGGTGGGTCCACAATAGTGTTCATTACGGTGTTGGGTATTTATTAGATTGTTTCCTCTCACGGTTTGGCTTTGGAGTTTTTGGCTAACTCCACCTTGGTTATAAAAACAACATATGACATGCACCTTCAAGCAAATCGCTCTGTTGCACTCATTTGCATTTTTTTTAATATATGTCCATGGTTCTACTGGCAGGGGATATGCGGGACTGTGTGAACCGAGTCTCTCACCCAAAGTTGCAAGTGTGATTTCAGGTGATGGAAGACAGATCTGGTAGCCGCCTCAGCAGAATTAATCTAGTTAAAAGTGATTCTACCACTGATTTAATTTTAGAGACATTTTAAGGTTAAAAGCATCACAGTTCAAATTTTCGGAATGTTTTCACAGGCTACGTCTAGGCTAGGTTTTATCCCAGAAACACTCACCACCTGCATAATTCATAAAGATGCAATTATTATGCATAATAAAGTCAGGTATTCAAAGATATAAGGCTGATGGTCCCTACTGGCAATTTCTGACAGTTTGGCTGTGTGAGATTCTTCAGTTTTGTTCATCGCTGACTATGTGAATTGCCTGCCTATTATTGAGATATTAACTAGCACTTATAAAGTATGATCTTATTTTACATCCCTAATCCTACCCAATACCTAAACTCAACTACAATCTTACTAACTATAAGTAAGTAGCTAATTAGTATTTAATTGAGCTAAAAGTCTTAGTTAATGGTTTGTTAATAGCGTGAATTGTACATTAAAATCAGGAGTGACCAGCTGCTCAGTTGCAATTAAATGTACACACACAAAAACTGTTTGCTCACATCTAAAAAGTGGACATGCTATAATAAATAATCTGTGGGGAATTTCGGGCTAACACTTCACAAACATATTCACCTTGATTCACATGAGAGTTATATTACAAAAGTGGTATTGTATGGCACCTTCAACACACCCTTTAATGCTTAACTGAGTAACTGAACTGTCTTTCAAATGGTGAATGGGATTAAACCTTGATGTAAGTTCACTTTGCACATATGCTGCTAACTGCAGAACGTCGACTTGAGCCTTGATTTGACATACTGCATCAGAGCCTATATCCATTTCAGTTCATACCTCCAAACTGACTGGAACCAGCGCTGATTAGCTGATAAATTCAAATGGAATGCTGATCAAGTATCATTTTATGCTAAGCAGACCTGACAACAATGATAGCAGTCTAATTTCCTCCTCAGGCCGGTGAGCAGTGAGAACAGTGGCTGTAGTGCAGTTCTGCCATCTGTGGCTGATGCATTATTTAGCTTGCGCAGCCACTGATTAGCATTAACGCTATGGTAATGGCCCTCTGGGCTCCTCCAGGTCTACCTGCCTCCCAGCACACCCTGAGGTCTCTCTCTCTCTATCTCTCTCAGCTGATCTCTCTTTCATTCACTCACTTCTCCCTGAATTTCCAACCTCTTAACTGGCCTGAGAAAGGTTGCTTTAATGGCATGATTTATGGCATGTGTATTCAGGTGAGACCCCATGAAAACCAAAATTGAAGTTTGTGGCTTTAAGTCCATGTCTGTTTTGTTTGATGCATCTAATATGTTAGTGAAGTGGGTTCAAGTCGAGAGTCCAAACTGAACCACAAAAATCAATTACCATAAAAAAGAAGACAAGAGAATATCAGTCTCTTCCGCTCTGTACGAATGCATTTATTGTGAAATAATCGTATAATTGAACTGTTTACCTGAATACCTGAAACCTATTTTAAATTGCAGTTTTGAATTTTTTGCCAATGCTGAATTTTCAGTGGCATAATTTCCATGTTCACTGATCCTTTATACATCATTACAATATGCTGCTTTGTTGCTCAAGAAACCCTTATTGTTGTTGTTATTGTAATAATAATAATAATAACAACATATAGTATATATTATAATATATATAAAGTTACAATTTTTTGATGTTATAAAAGTGTATTTTCATGATATTATTGTTTTTAAAAAGTGACAGAAAAAAAAATCACTAAATTATGACAATAACAGAGTTGACAAATACTGAATCTACTATTGGTGCACCCTATACATTCTATACAAGTTCTCACCAGAGGAAATGACATCACTTAAAGCAAGTTGCTCCAAGCTTTTTCTTGACATGCATTTTCTACCAGTGCATTAGAGATTGTAATGTCTTTTGACACAAAATGTATTTCTGTATGTATGCAGTAGGGACAGACACAAAATGTATTTTAATGGTGAAATGCATTATATTTTCAATACAGTTTTGCCAAATCTTGCTTCATCACAGGCATCTGGCTCTTTCTATCAAACCAGACAACCTTCTGCTTCAATAGGAAACAAGCCAAATAAAGAAGACTACACTTGTCGCACGCATCTTTAAAAGCAGCCAATTAAACTGAGACAATGCTTAAGACAACTTCCCATGAAGCATTTCAGCTGAAGCCCATCCAGCAGGTTTGAGTGTGCATGAGCGTCTTTGATAAGCTTCATTAATAAACATGACATCCTCTAATACACAGGCTGTGGCATATGGTAAAAGGCAGAAAGAGGAAGGGAGTGATTTGCTGTTTGCTCTGAAAAACAAACAAGCCAACAGGTCCTGCCAGATGGCGGTGAGTGCTGTTTCGGAGAGAGCGAAAGAGAGAGAGAATACAGGAAACAACAAAGAGAAGAAGACGAACTCGACAAAGGTGACAGGAGCTTTATAGGAAGGCTGAAGAGTCGTCGACGGCCTCCATCGGCTTCTCAATGGGTAAACAAATAAAAACGTCTTTCTGCTGAGCTTTTTTTACACACGCTGATCCTACCTCACCAATTCAGCCAGAAACAAAACTGAAAAATAGAAATCAAAATGAAAACAAAACATAGTTGGGGGCAAACCAAAACACTGCTCGAGGCCTGCAATACTTCTGAAAAACAAAAATAATGCAACATGGAGAAAACCAGGCTACTTGTTTGATGCTTCTCCTACTGTGTGTGTGTGTGTGTGTGTGTGTGTGTGTGTGTGTGTGTGTGTGTGCACGCGCACCAAAACGAAATGCAAGCTCAGCTAGGAGTTCGCTCACTTTGAATTATGGTAATTCTCATTAGCATAACTAAAACATTTCACATGGGCTGCCCTGGAAAGTGCACTGTGATTTATTTCTGCTAGTTCAGCCACACGGCCAACATTATCACTGATCAACCTGTCACCCCTTTAAAACATTTACACCCTAATTGGGTGTTTGTGGCTAATCATTTTCCTGTAATGGCGCAGTAGATTACTCCATGGCAGATAGAGCTAGATATACAGCACAGTGCGTCAGATCTCTCAGAACTAAAACTCTATCACATGCTGAAGGTTTTTTTCATTAGACAGTCTCTGCAATTCATTATTGGTGTGAACATTTCATTAAAGCTGTATCATTTGCAAGCCTAATAATCATTCAGTCATTTATGTTTTTATATAAATAATAATGGTCACCCTTTACAATGTTACATTAGTTAACATTATTTAATGTATTTACTAACACTAAGATTTTACAATACTTGTGCAGCATTTTTATGGTAAATAATGTCAATTTCAACATGTACTTATGCATTATTAAAGTCTTTTATCTAAAGTGCTTTATAACATTAAAGTACTTTGAGTTAACAAAAACTAACAATTAATGATAACAATTAATGTATTTCCATTAAATAATGTACGGGCGATTAAATACTGTAATAGATATACTGTTCGTTTTTGGTTTGCGTTAGTAAATAAGTAAAGGAACCTTACTGTAAAATTTTACCTATTTAAATAATGTAATTTCTTCATATGATGGAAAAGATAGATAGACAGATAGATAGATAGATAGATAGATAGATAGATAGATAGATAGATAGACAGATAGACAGATAGATAGATAGATAGATAGATAGACAGATAGACAGATAGATAGACAGATAGACAGATAGACAGACATATAGATAGATAGATAGATAGATAGATAGATAGACAGATAGACTGACAGACAGACAGACAGATAGATAGATAGATAGATAGATAGATAGACTGACAGACAGACAGACAGACAGATAGATAGATCTGAAAAAATTGTGTATGCAAAAAAAAGTTTTCTTAGTCAAAATAATGAAAATGATGCATGTAAATGGGAGTGAATAGGTTTGTTCATGTCATATAAATATCTTACTGTAAATATCTTACTGTCCTTACTATAAATATGATTATTGGATATAATCACATTATTGTTGGACAAGTAAACACTGTCAATGTTTGGAAATTCGTTTTAAAAATAGGAACTATTGGCCTGACCGAATCTGATTTTTTATTTTTTTTTATCCATTTTGTGCACTTCACTCTCTCCGTGATGTTCTTGAGTTCAGGACAAGCATCAGGGTTATGTTGGGCCTGCACTATACTAGGTCCTTTCATGCGACTGAGCTTTATTTTCAACAAGCCCCTTTATGCCCCTTAACGTCACTGACAGTTTCAGAGATGCATTATTAATGCCCAGTTGAGGACTGACGTTCAGACAGGCCTCCACTAGTACGGCTTCCTCTCCTGCTGTCTGTCATCTCTGTCTCGCCTCGCTCAATCTCCTTCTTTACTCTACCAGCTGAGACACAAGTAATGCAATGACATGCACAGCTGAAATCCAAGACCACTGGATCTGGAGTTAAGCCTGCTGTGTTGACAGTAACTATGACAGCAAGGTCCACAACCTTGTGTGACTCACATATATTAAAGATGGATGGATGGATGGGCAGACGGACGTATATATGGATATTGATATATTGACAGATGGGCAGGTAGATGGATGAACTGAATGAATTGATGTACGATAAGGTGAATGATTGGATATTGGATGGGATAGATAGAATGAGAATGGATGGATGGATTAATAGACGCATGGGATAGCCAAAAGTACATACTGACAGATAGAATAGATAGATGATTGATTACAAGGAACAGATGAAAAATGAATAAATGAATAAATTAACAAGTATGCATAGATATAAAAGAAAAGATTGATAGACTGTATGGATTATGACCGGATTGATTGATGGATGGATGAATGGATGGGATAGTTGGATGTGTATAGACATGGATAGATGGGATATATGGGTGGAGATGAATGTATGAATATATGGATGATATAAGGATGGATTGATGGATGAATGAAGGAATAGAATGAAAGTAATCTCTTGGATGGGTGGATGCATGGATGGGATAGACGAATGCATATAGAGATGGATGGATAGAATATATGGATGAAGATGGATGTATGAATAGATGGATAATATAAAGATGGATGGATGTATTTTGATATGGATGGATGGATGGATGAATGAATGAACAAAATGAATATGTAATCTCTGGATGGATGGACAGGTGGGATAGTCAGATGAATCGATATGGAGATTGATAGAGGAATGGATGGATATAGAGATGGATGGGATGGACAAGTGAAGGAATATTATGAATTAGTAAACAAAGATATAAAGTATAAAGACAGACAGATAGACAGACAGACAGATAGATAGCCACCACGCATGAAACCAACAGCTTCTGTGTCCTTGACAATTCCTCCATGTCACAGGTATTACTTGTAAACGAAAGACGGCACTGCCTCAAATCTCAACATGACCAGTCCATTAACAATGCATCTGCTCATTCATTCTCCTTTATTCAGCTTGTCAAGGGGCCATTTTAAATAAGAGAGAGACAGAAAGAAAGGGAGAGGAGAAAGGAAAGTGGAGGTGAAAGATGAAGCAGTGGGCCTTGCAGGCATGAATCACACTCTTTTGAAGATGAATAATCCTTTTGAGGGCTAGCAGGCTAAGCTGATTTAGAATTCTGTTTCAGCTTTCTCCCATAATGCCTGTCTGGAGCTCCACACGTACTGGAAGTTAAAGTGAAGGCCGTGCAGATCAGCCTTCTGCAGGCCAAACCAACCGTGTTTAGCTGCAATTATGAACAAGAGCTGCCAGATTACACTACACCATGACCTCCTTTAAAACAACTAAAATGGAACACGTATATTTTAGAAGACTTACTTTCTTGTGTGGACAACAAAAGAAGATACTGAACAAATGTTTAGTACATTTAATTAAAGTTAAAGGGTCCAATGTTGTTTTAGACCTCACAGACCTCTGCACAAAAACAGTTTTCAAAATATCCATTTGTTAACCATTATGCATTTATGAAGTGTGCTTCACATAGGCGAGTGGGAAACACTCTTCTCTCTATATGCACCAGACACTTTACTTAAACTATAGCACTTTATTTTCTGAGCATTAACAGTTCTTTTGTATAATTAGGACATCTTGTGTGTATTGCCTCTTCTTGTGGAATGCTGAATGCCTCCTTAATTGTAAGTCCCTTTGGACAAAAGCATATGTTAAATGACTACATGTAAATGTAAATTTGTGTTCCACTGAAGATAGTCAAAGTTCTGGATTTACAATATATTTAAAGTTCTTAGTTTTCATTTTTGAGAGATCTATCCCTTTAACCATGTATTTTATCTTCTTTCGGGGTGTACAGTAGGATTACAAAATGAGATTGTGTAGCTTAAAATGTTCCATTCTTGTACAGTTTTTCAGGCCTTAGCTGAACTTCAGCTATGAAGAAAAACCCACAGACTCTCTGTTATGTAAAACTGTAAGACAACACACATTACACGCTCCTGAAAAAAATGACATGGGAAACAAAGCCTCATGTCCTTTACATGGCTCATTCTTCCGGCTGACGCCTCCAGCTCGTTTGCTCATGTCAGGGAGTTAGATTCCATCATTTGCACTCGAGACCGATGACGATCACCTTCTTCTACACGGCAATTAACATACATGGCTTGCTAATGTTAGTGATTAAGACAGAGGCAGACGCTGATTAAAATATTTCCCCTTGATTTGCCAACGGTAAACAACTTCCTGAAGACCAAGGTTGATGAACGTGGCGCTGCAATCAAGCTGCGACAGGCAGAGAGAGAAAAAAATGACTCGGAGGAGCTAAAAAGAGCAAGAGAGAAATAAAGACTGAAGGTTGGGGGAGTCCAATTTTCTTTCTTCACCCTCCGCGCCTCTCTCTCTCTTTTTTTCCTCCCGAAAGAAAAGAACTCTGACTACTTAATTGGAGGAATCAAATTTAGTCAAGCACCCTGTTGGCTCAGACCTACATCATTAAAGTTGCCAGCTAACAAACATCAAAAAACCAGGCAGCATTAATGAGGCAGATGTATTAATTTCCCATTTATGAGCAGCTAAGCAACTCTCCTCCACCTCTCCCTCTCTCTCTCTCTCTCTCTCTCTCTCTCTCCCCTCGTTCTTCCTCTTTCATTCTGACAGAACTATTAATGATCTTTAATGCCCCACAGGCAGTAATAGGCCCCACTGGGAGAGCAGAAATACAGCGATTTGTATGGAGGATTTAGACATAACGGGGGAGAGCGATGGGGAGAGAGAAACAGAGCGGCGTGCGATCGCTCCTGGGAGAGAGCGTTTGATCAGGCTGCAGTCTCTCCGAGGAGTTCGGCCCAGCGCTGGGACGGAATAATAAACGACGGGATGCAGATGAAATCAAATCGGCTGTTCGGAGACAGACAGAAAGAGAGAGAGAGAAAGAAAGAGAAAGTCAGCCAGTCTCTGATTGTCGCTAACAACCGACAGCTTTTAACATAAGCACCTCTAGGGGTGACGGAACCAGACAAACATAGAAAATGGGACCAGAGGGAAGAAAATACTGTAGTCAAAGACAATTAAACAAGTCTGAAACACAGGTGTTAATGGAGTTTAAGAAGTCTTAAAAGAATAGTTCACCCAAAACTGAAAATTCTGTCTTCATTTACTCACCCTTCACTTTGTCCAAGCCCAAATAAATATTTTAAAGAAATCTAGAAACCTGTAAACATTGACTTTTCCTATTATGGAATACAATGCATTCAGGTTTTCAGCATTCGTCAAAATGTCTTATTTTGTGATTAAGAGAATAAGAAACTCATAAAGATTTGGAACCATTTGAGGGCGAGTGAATAGTGAGTAAATACATTTTTTTGGGTGAACTATCCCTTTAAGGCCTGCTCATACCACATGTGATATGAGCTATAATGATAACTATAGCTGTGACTGATCATTTTTTTAAGAGCACCTGTTTAACTGCTCGTTATGCAAATATCTAATCAGCCAATTACATCGAAGGAGCTCAATGCATTTTGACATCCAATCTGCTGCAGTTTAAACAGCACAAGAAAGGGAATAAAAACTATTTTGAACACGTTGAGTTTTTCAGAAATGTACAAAAAATAAATCCGCTAAATTTTCACACTTAATCATCTCTGGGCTTTACAGAGAATGGTCTGAAAAATAGAGAATATCCAGTAAACGGCAATTCTGTGGTTGAAATTGTCTAGTTGATAACAGAAGTCAGAGCTGAATGGGCAGACAGTTTCGAGATGATAGAAAGAATAACTCAAATTATAATTCGATACAACTGAGGTCTGCAGAAAAGCATTTCTGAAATCACAATGAACCAGCTTTATAGCAGGTGAACTACAGTTGCAGAAGAAGAGGACACTCCTGTCAGCTAACAACAGCAAACTGAGGATACAATTCAAAAGAGCTGACCAAAATTGGACAACAGAAGCTTGGAAACCAGCAGTCTAGCAGTTGAGTCTGCAGCACTTGATTTGTAGGGTATGCATTTGGCAAAAACAATATGAAAGCATTGATTCACCTTGCTTTGAATCAGTGATTTACCGTAGTGGTGGTGCAACCGGTTTCTTAAACATGACAGTTAGTTCACTACACTCAAAAGGCCTCAATAATCACCAGATCTCAATCCAATAAAGAACCTTTGCGACATGTTGGTACAGAAGATTCATATTAATCATGTGAAGCCAACAAATCTATAAAAATGTGTTACTATTATTTCAGTATGGATCAAAATCTCTTTTAGGAATGTTTCCAGTGCCTTGTTGAATCATTGCTATGAAGAATTTATGTCGATCAGAAGGTAAAATATACTACTACTAAAAAGGTGTACCTAATGTTCCTAGTTAGTGTATATATACCTAAATACCTAAAGTTCCTAGTGAGTGTATAAAGTTTCAGGTAACACTTTAATTTAAGTACCAATTCTCACAATTATTTAGTGGTTTATTTCATTCCATTATTAAGATATTGGTTGTTTATTTGTACTTTGAACTGCATAATCATCTACATCCCTAATCCTACCCTATACCTTACTACCATAAAAACTACCTTAATAACTATACTAAGCATTGAATTAGTTTATTGAGGCAAAAGTCATAGTTAATGGGTTGTTAATAGCAATAACTTTATCTTAAAGTAAAGTGTGACCCTTTCATTCAATGTTCAGATGCGAAGTAACATAATGACCTCTCTGTTTATGTCAGATTTGTATTTTATCAATCAAATTAAACAGAAGACGCTAACAGAAAACAAAAATTTAAATTCTGAAAAAGAACTAGTAACAAGGCCTCAATGACTGTTCATACCCCTGCACTACGAAATACTAGGTAGTTTTCCATTTAGATTTCATTTCTCCTAAAAATAACTCCCATTCGTATGTGTTTGTGAGCTAAAGCTTTTAACAATTCCCCCAAGTGCAGCGAGAAACTAAACACACAAATCTCTCGTTGCCAGAAAACAGCCTGTTCTTTGTTGGTATTCTCATGTTTGCTGTTCTACAATAAACCACACCGCAGATTAACCCAGATAAATAAGCTTCCTATCAAATTAACCTACAAATTATCCATGCAACACACAACATGCTCCAGAACCTCAAGCCTTATTTTTCTTTTTTTTTCTTTTTTGAAAGCTCTGTGCTGTAAGCCTTTTGTTTATTTGCGTGTTTTGGTGTTATTGTGCTAATTTAAGGCTTGCTGTGCGTCTCTGGAGAGATGAAGAGCAGATCTAGTCACAAGCTTATTAGCAGGACAATGATACCGCTTTCCTCCTCCAACACGGCTCTTTGCGTGGTATAATCAACCACTGTGGAGACCACAGCACAGAAAATAATGTTTTTGTGAGTCTGATCGGTGATACACATTTGTTCTGGCTTATTTATTACAGAACTTTGAATTTTAAAGTCAATTATAATCAATATCAAAACAGCAGGATTTCATTTATGGTATTTATTGAACAGTAAATAGTAACAACTTGCAGTGTTCATGAGTTACTATAGGCACAAACTGGTGATACGATTATATAAATTTGCACTATATTTTCATATTTTATAATTATAGTATATAAAAATATTTGCATCTATATTGCATTTTATTCATAGAAAAGCTACTTTTTCAATAATTAGCAGTGTAGTGTGACAGAAAAGATTTCATGTTATGCCACACACAGCCACATAAACTGCAGTTTTCCAGAACTGATTCACTCAAGTGAATCATATAGAAAAAATTAAAAACAATTTTGTCCTATTTTTTCTCATTTGTTTTACATATTTTTTTTTAAATTATTTTAATACTGCAGTCTATAATCATGTTTATGACCAAATGGCACAATATAAAATAAAAAAAGACTTTAATGTTAGTTTCAAAGTAGCTTATCCAAATTGCACACTTATAATCACTAATATTCGATGGGTTACACTCTTATATAAGACAAACACGCACTCACAAACATAGCGTAGGCAAGACAATATGGCTGCCTATCTAGATAGTGGACTAATTTCCTGAGTGCTGTGTGAATCTCCTGCTTGTCTATGGCTGGGTTCAGCCCAAAGCGATAGTGAGATAGAGCCCACAGCTGGGCCACAGAGATAGCAGCTTTCAGTCTGATAGCCTCGGCCTGCCTGCCTGCCTGGATAATGAGGAACCAATGAGGAGGGGGTGGAGGGAGGTGCCCGTAACTATTGGTTTCAAATCAGTTGTGTGATGGTTGAGATCTGGATTTGGGTATGAGAATCTGATTAAGGATCAGGGCTTCTGGGACACCCATACATTAAATAGAACTGCTTTTAGCAAGGTTTCTTAGATGGTGTGACACTACTGTGATTGTGACCTCAAAAATAAGTGCTGAAAAAATCTGTTCTGAAGGGGACAAAAAGCATTTTTACATATACAGTTAGTATAGCATATATACTGTATACTGTATGGAATGGTAGACAACATTCACAGTTCTGTGCATATTTTGGTTTCTAAATCACAGTTTGGTTTAAGAAACTATTTTTTTTTACATTAATATTACTTTATTATTATTAACATTCAGAACCATTCAGTACGTGAATATGATTACATGAACTGTGCCGAAATTATTCATACCCAACCCATTTCTAAACATAATAGTTTTATTAACTAATTTCTAATAACTGATTTATTTTATCTTTGCCATGATGAGAGTACATGATATTTTACTAGATATTTTTCAGAATACTAGTATTCAGCTTAAAGTGCTTAACTAGCTAAATTTGGTTAATTAGGCAAGTTATGGTAATTAGTCAAGTCAGTGGTTTGTTCTGTAGTCAATTGAAAGAACATATTGCTTAAGGGGACTAATAATATTAAACTTAAAATGCTTTTGAAAAACAAAATGATATATATATATATGTTACGCTAACCAAAATGAAACAAATAAGATTTTCTACAGAAGAATAAGTATCAGGAATTAGTAGGAAATACTGTAAAAGAAATCCTAGCTCTGTTAAACACTATTAGGGAAATATATGAACAAGAAAACAAATTCACTAATAACTTAATAATAATAATTTTCCAAATAACTGTATATATAAGAAAGAAAGAAATAATAAAATATGAATTCCTTCCCAAAAATAAATAAACAAGAGAAAAATGTACTGAGAACACTTTTGAACAACAGTGTAATAAATATTTTAAATAAATATTTGGTGTTTGGCTAGGAAATTCACACTAAATTAAATTTTCCATTTCAAGGTAACATTCATAATCAAACTTTGTTTGATTTCCAGAATTTTTTTGTTCCTTTTTATATAATAAACATTTTTTTACACCACATCCAAAAATATATAATATATAATTACAATGCAAAATCTGAAAATTGTGAATCAACACAGTTCAATTTAGGCTTATGCAACGTTGTTTTTACAACTGCTGGCTTGTGTTCCTGTGCTTGATTGTTTGGTTTAATAAAGAGCGATGGCTGAAAATCTGTCAACCACAAAATAAAATATCCATCTCCTGCATATGACGGATTTGTATCCTGATCTCATTTCAAACTTGTTCAGCTTTAAAAGCCCTCCACTACAACGTCATCCCTCACCCTCTCCGTCTTCTCCAGAGCGACGTTATCCGTCATCATTCCGCACGCCCTGATCGATGCCTTTTTTATCATGCTATGTTACGAAAGTGACTTATGAAACTCCCTTCCCCCCGACGCCCGACCATTTCATCACTGCGGTATTAGGATTGATGGCACTGCAGCGAGGGGAGATTAATCAAGCCCAGAACACCCTCCGAAGCATTCTGCGCTCGGCTGGGGCTGGCCGGGAGAGACGTGAGGGCACGGAGCCGGAACAAGCCTATCATTGGAACCGCATTCTAGGGGACCCAGATTCATTCAGCCTGCAGGCTCTTATGATCAAAAGAGCATTCTTCTTCTTCACCACTGCCCACCCATCCACCGTTTGTCTCTCTCCCCCCTCCGCCAGCTATTCTCTCTCTGGGTCTCCTCCAGGACTCGTCTCCAGAATTGATTTCCCAGGGACGGCACCTCGTGCTGCTGTAAGGGCTCTAACGATCAGGCTGTGGATCATTAGTTTAGAGCACTGTTTTCCACTGCCCAGAACCCTGAGGCTCATACATCTTCTCCTTCTGTGCCCGCAGCTCAGCCCTGCAAAAGCACACACACATCCCTTCCTCACGATTTGGCACAGGCGTATCATACCCATCCATCTTTGGCTCACTATGCCGCTGCATTTAAGTAGGAGAAGTGAAGAATGCTAGAGAAAGAAAAAAAGGGAGGAATGAGAACAGATGATGGTCCGGAAAGAAAGATTAAAGGAATGTGAGAAAGATTTGCGCTGAACTACATATTTTCCAAATCAACCAGACAGTGGGTTGCCAATGAATGGGTGTTGTTTAACGATTTTCCTGGTGGATATGTTTACTTTCATCTTTTCAAAAAAATGAGTATATACATTTTTCTCAATATGACCACAAGAAGATGACTTTAAATATAGGCTTAAAGGGGGTTACAATCGCATAACGTTTTACATTGTTTTCTTACCAATGCAGACAGATGCCAAGTCCAAATACCACCACAGAAAACAATGTTTATAATCCTAAAAGATGAGGTGTGGTGTGGCTTGGTGCAGCAATTTGTGTGTAATGGGCTTAAAGAGGTTCTGAAACAAGCTTGCCCACATTCAGTTGCTTCCAGAGGTACAGTAGTTGAAGACACATTCGAACAGCCCCAAAAGACAACCTACTGACTGCTTACTGACCAGACTTATGATCGTTATGGGGGATATTATTGTATTGCATAGTGTGCACTAATACATGAGCAACATCAACATTTAAAGTCACATTCAAACTTTGACAATCAATATTTGTTGTAAAATGATATCCTCAGGGCCTCACGGTGACTCAGTGGATAGCACGTTCGCCTCACAGCAAGAAGGTCGCTGGTTCGAGCCTCGGCTGGGTCAGTTGGCGTTTCTGTGTGGAGTTTGCATGTTCTCCCCGTGTTGGCGTGGGTTTCCTCCGGGTGCTCCGGTTTCCCCCACAAGTCCAAAGACATGCGGTATAGGTGAATTGGGTAAGCTAAATTGTCCGTAGTGTATGAGTGTGAATGGGTGTGTATGGATGTTTCCCAGAGATGGGTTGCAGCTGAAAGGGCATCCGCTGCGTAAAACATATGCTAGATAAGTTGGCGGTTCATTCCACTGTGGTGACCCCAGATTAATAAAGGGACTAGCTGAAATGAAAATGAATGAATGAATGAATGATATCCTCATATCAAAAAGATTCCATAAAAAAAGCAAAACAAAAATGCCTGAAAATACTGTATATATTGTGGCCAACAAAGGAAAGAAATACTCAACTTATTCCTATAACTCAGTTCCTGTAACTATCCTGTGCAAAAAGCTTGTAATGTCGAGACACTGCCAGGCACCATACTGGAAACAGTATGAAACAGATTTCCACATGGTATTTGAAAATACCAGTACTAAAATATCTTCCACAATTTTAGCAGTCTTTAGTGCTTCTTGACCTTCGCATACACTATGGGTGATAAATGTGAGAATAACAGACCAAAAATGAAAGACAGGACCCATCTCAGAGTCCCAGCCCCCAAAGAGATGCACGTCTAAAAGGTCTTTGTGTTTAAGAGTGCAACGGTGAGTCTGTCATGATGAGGGGCATAAAGAAGAGATTGTCGCCACTGCCAAGGTCCTTATTATCTTCGGCTCAGGAACAATGTGTTCTGATTTTACCCTCTTGCAGCCTGTCAATGAGCTGAATAGAGAAGCTGATTTGACTTTCTCAGGCACAGAGAACAGACTCGTATGCCAATCGTCCACGAGTCTCCCGACCTCAATCTCTTGCGCTCAGTCCAGCTCATTTTCTTTTCATTTGTTTTTTCTCTCTCCCTCTGTAATTCTGCATTGAACAATAGAGTGGCTCACTGGACTGTGATCTGAAGGGCCATAAACGGTCAGGTAATGATGATGTGTCACTCTCTAAACACTTTGGCAGAGGAAGTCCATCTTTAACTGGCCTTCATCAGGCAAACACTATATCAACACTGCCAACTCTCAGACGCTGAAGTAATCAGCTTTGCACTGTTTTAAATTAAATTTCCAACAATAGAAACAAACCCCATCTAGCTGTAGACTTAATGCAATATCAACTGCTTCTTGCTGAAGCAGAAGACATTTCACTAAAAAAAGTCACCTGTTGGAATGATTAGTTCAAAAGGAGGGTTTTAAGGTGATGCCATAGAAGAAGAATGATCTTCATCTGCCAGTAAACAACTCTGAAAAGAGTCTTAGTGTGAAGAACATTTTTGGTAACATGGGCAATTTTGTTTACCCAATTCACCTATACCACATCTATACCTATACCACCGGAGCACCTGGAGGAAACCCACGCGAACACGGAGAGAACATGCAAACTGCACACAGAAATGCCAAATGACCCAGCCGGGGCTCGAACCAGTGACCTTCTTTAACTTAAAAATTGTTAACTAACCATAACAAAGATAAATAAATACCATAATACATGTATTACTAATTGTATTTTCATGTCAATAAATACATGATCTAACATTTGTTAATATCTTTTTTTGACTATACTGGCACCTTTTTTTTTAAAATAAAAAGATATTTACAGATTTACTGCACATACACTGTAAAACAATTATATGACAATGTTTTAACAAATGTTTTAATGTCACTTTAACTTATTAGTTAATTTGTTTATGACAATATTTTTAGGCAGTTTGATTGATGCAAAACGAGATGACCAGTGTTGGTGCAAAAAGTAATATATTACAATCTTAAGTCAATTAAAAAAGTAAAAAAATAATGTGAAAGCATGTTATGTTATTTTTGCTTAGTTTTTTTAAAGTAAGATTAAAATTGTAATATATCACTTTTTTACCCAACACTGGAAATGGCTTGAGTGAATGCTAAGCAATCACTGAATGTATTATTTTCTTTTCTCTCCGAACAAAAGAAGTGTGAACACACCCAAAATAGTGCGTTAAAAAAAACTTTAACGATTCTCTAGACTTAGTCAGACAAGATTAGATCAGGTAAATACATACATCACAGGCAAATTTGTGATTTTAATCTCATCTGAACAGCGATTTAAAGAAATAGCGAATCAAAGCAACAGCACCAAAATGGATGACAGCGCTAAGTGGAGTTCAAATTGAGCCGCCCAGCTATAATTTAATTTCTTAGCCGTATTCAGCACGGCTAACTGACACGTCCTGGCTCAGGAAGTTTCTGGAGCGCTGCTGGGTTTTGGACCTGACGCTGATTTACAGCTGTGCTTTAGTGGATCTAATAAGCCGGGCAAATGCCTCCCCTCGGCCTGGCACCAGCCCACTGCCTTCGCCCTAATTATTCACATATTTTGGCAGCAGATTCCTTCCCTGCATCCCTCCCTTCCTAACTCCCTGACTCTCTGAGGATGGAGAGAGAGACAGACACAAAGCTCTTAATCAGAGTATATCAGTTAAAATAAATGAGAGCAGAATGAAAAGAACGCTTTGCTGAAATTCCCTGGCTCAGGCCAAATGAGTTGAGTCTGGGCCAGGCGGGTGAGATGGGAGTTGGCTGGGAGAGAGAGTGTGTGAGCGTGTGTGTGTGTGTGTGTGTGTGTGTGTGTAGCATTGCCAGTGGCTTGGGGAAATCTCTCACTGGATATAAAATTTAGGCACGATAGGTGGAGAATAGACAACATGGTTTAACACATGCAGACACACTCACCACATACTCACACTTACAAATTGTCAAATACTGTAAACACAAACAACTGTGAGGCACAAAATATGAGTACAGTGTCAGTTATTGCCCAAAATTAATGTGTTGGTTTTCTCCATGCTGCATATACAATATTAGTTGTGTTTTTATTATATAACATTTTTTTAAGCCAAAATGTATTAAAATACATTTAATTTAACAAAAAATATATAAAAATACATTTAAATGTTACTTTGAACTAATTATTCTGAAAAAAAGTATCAGTTTCCACAAAAATCATAGAAATAAAGGGCTTGTTTAAAGTATATTAGAAAATATGAGATTTATTTAAATTTGCTAAATTCATTCATTCATTCATTTTCATTTCGGCTTAGTCCCTTTATTAATCTGGGGTCGCCACAGCGGAATGAACCGCTTACTTATCCAGCATATGTTTTACGCAGCGGATGCCCTTCCAGCTGCAACCCATCTCTGGGAAACATCCATACACACCCATTCACACTCATACACTACGGACAATTTAGCTTACTCAATTCACCTATACCGCATGTCTTTGGACTTGTAGGGGGAAACCAGAGCACCCGGAGGAAACCCACGCCAACACGGGGAGAACATGCAAACTCCACGCAGAAACGCCAACTGACCCAGCCGAGGCTCGAACCAGCGACCTTCTTGCTGTGAGGCGAATTAAAATTAAAAGTCCTGCATTCACCTTTGATGTATTTTAGATTAGATTAGAATATTTTGGTTTAGACAAAATAACACATTTTAATTACTGCTGTATTCATTCATTCATTCATTCATTTTCTTTTCGGTTTAGTCCATTTATTAATCTGGGGTCGCCACAGTGGAATGAAACACCAACTTATCCAGCATATGTCTTACACAGCAGATGCCCTTCCAGACGCAACCCAAAACTGGGAAACACCCACACACTCTTGCACACACTCACATACACTACGGCCAATTTAGCTTATTCAATTCACCTATAGCACATGTCTTTGGACTGTGGGGGAAACCGGAGCACCCGGAAGAAACCCACGCCAACATGGGGAGAACATGCAAACTCCACACAGAAATGCCAAACGACCCAGCCAGGGCTTGAACCAGTGACCTTCTTGCTGTGAGGCGATCGTGCTACCCACTGTGCCACCGTGCCACCATACTGCTGTATTGCTAATATAAAATATATAATGCCACAATTATCTTGAAATTCGAAAGAAAAACAAACTAAAATTATTCTCCCTAATTTTCTTTTTTTTCCCATTTTTGACGATAACACATTTTTATATCACATTTTTATATCACTTATCCTCCTGCATGAGCACTGAAGCTCAACATGTTCAATTCTTCGCCTTAACCACTAAGCTACACCTCTGACAGTTTGAAATACTCCGTCTCTGCTCTCAGTCTGAATGATAAGATGCTCGAGTTTGCCTTCCGACCTTTTTTAGCCGAGATATTGTTTGGACCAAA
Organism: Danio choprae; assembly: GCA_903798125.1. NCBI lineage: Eukaryota > Metazoa > Chordata > Actinopteri > Cypriniformes > Danionidae > Danio > Danio choprae. The sequence continues at coordinate 1,588,772 of CAIGQW010034901.1, forward strand.
AGCCCCATCAAACTCCACAGATAAGGCCTTCCTCCTCCCCCCTAAACCTGTCGCCCAGCGCTCTCCAGAATGCCAATCACCGACGCTATCGCTCTTTGACAAGATGAACAAAGCAGTCAGAGCGAGCTACAGGAGGATGCTGTTAATTTCTGCTGAAAGAGAAAGAAAAAAGGCTCCATGCGAGAGAAAGTACAGCTTGATGTGCGGGGAGAAATATGGTATCACAGCTTGCCTAAGGGAAGCCTGCCACAAAACTGCCTTAGTCTTACTTGACGGGCCTGAGACTGTCAGCGGAATCTTCTGATGTCACTTCCTCCCCCGACAGCACTGACATGCGTATAAGAGCGGCGGGAGGGAGAGGCCTGCTCCGCGCCGCTGTATTCTTTAATGTCGGCTCTTTTATCGAGGATTCAAGCTGTCAGCCGTAATCAGAGGACTACTGGTGCGGAGCAGAGGAGATAAGACCTGCCTGTCAACAAGCCATCATACACTCCACACATATGCTCACACTCATCACACCCTCCCCAGAGAGAGACACCGAGAAAACGCAGGAGATACAGGTAGAGAAAGACAAAGCGCAAAAGTGGAAAAGCTGATAAAAAGCAGAAAGGGGAGACAAGGGGATTGGAAATGGAGAGGCGGTCTTGCGCTGGATGATGACAGGGAAGAGCATTTTCGCCGTCTGTGTGACATCTATGAGAATCAAAATCGAATTGGTGTGTGGTAAACTCTCAGGCATGCACAGTCAAGGAAAAAATGTATTCAGACACATTTCCCACATTATCACAGTTTATTCGATGTTGTTTAGAAAATGGTAATAAAACATGTCAAGAACTCACTGTTAAGAACTGACTCACTGTCAGAACGATAACTTTCATAGGGAGTTACAAGTATGTAAAGGTTTACAATCCACCAAAAATTATTCAGACAACTGTTTGCATGACAATATTTACACAACTATCAATGCTATATTGTGCAACCATTAGCCTCAATGACAGCCTGTAGTCTCTGCTGGTGTCATGCAGATTCATGCAAAACTTTAATATTGTCCCAGACTCAAGGCAGTAGATAATTCAGTTCCTTTTACATTTTTAGTCCACAGTACTGACAATTTTGGGTATAATATGTCATAGTTACCTTATTTTGCTTTACTACCTTACATAAATGAACTAGTGTCCTACAGTGACAACAAACAAACGAACGAAAGAACAAACATGGGAATCTGATATGTGAATCATTTTTGATTTGACTATGTTCTGAGTGACTGTTTTACAAACATATTAGAAGACAGAATAATAACTTTAGAAATAAAATAACATAACAGGCTAGACATTCTGTGACAAACATCAAACTATAAATGTGTTTCTTTGCCACACTTTGATGCAGCTATTTCATGCACCATGTCAACTTTTCATCTCCTTTTTACTAGCTAAAGCATTAAATAAACATGAATGGATTTTTTCAACGTTATTATGACATTTTTATTATAAAACTAGCTACATTATACGAAACAATAAACTAACCAGTTAACTTTTAACATTACTGTACTGTACTAGCGTTCCCTGTATAGTTTGTGTGTTTAAATATACATTATAAATACCCAAAATACACACACATTTAATCTAAATTCAGAATTTGGTCACACTTTATTTTGATGGTCTGTTTGTTGAATTTAAGTTACATTACATCGACATGCCAACTAATTCTCATTAGATTGTAAGTAGACTGTTAGGTTGGGGTTAGGGTTAGTGTAAGTTGACATGTACTTGCTAAGTTTCTTGTGTCTGTTGAAGGAGCAGTATCAACAGATATTAAGCAGACAGTCTACTAATACTCAAATGGACCATCAAAATAAGGTGTTACCCAGATTTTTTGTTGTTGCGATTATTCACAATTAATCACATTAATAATAAACGTCTGCCATGTTCAGTGTCAAGTTTGGCATGTCAAACAGTTGTCCATTTTTTCTTGCATACATTTGTGCCAAACTGGTAAAATTAAGTAGAAATTTGCAGCAGGGGCAATTTAAAGTCTGTTTATTCTGTTTATTTATTTTGCCCCAGGGAACACTAGTACATAAGTAAAAAAAATCTAAGTACATGATGAAATTATGTTTAATCCTGCATATTTAATCAGATGATAAGTATAACTATACATGCATTTTACTGCACTTCTTATACAACTTTACTATAGCAGCTGTTAGAAAATAACTATTTGTGCAAGCAGACAGAAGTCAACTGGCATTTGGCTACCAATTACTGCTAAATAATACAGTTGATTGATAATAGTGGATCATCTCTGCTCCCTCAATGCCTCAGTGACTGATGTCTGCTATAAATTACACACTCACTTGTATCCTCCAATCAAAACACTGACCTCAAATGAGGATACAAATCTGAGAGAGCAAGAGAGATGTTAAGACGACTCCATGAATAATGCATATCATGTCACTAACTGAGCAAATACAACAGAATATATAATAATTCACACTTCACTACCATACTATACACACACCCCTCTGCTATACTTCAACATCTTATGAATTAGTGTGATAAAAGCAGACACTGTGTAAGACTGTTGACACCAAGCTACACAAATCATTACCATAAAGCAAATCCATATAGCTACAAGCAAATACAATTATTTATGTTCATTTGCCAGCCATACATACATTAATGGGAAAAAAAAGAATTATATTTTGATTAATGGTGTCATTATCCATTATATGAAGTTTCAAATAAGTAAAAAACATATAGAGTATTCATAAAAAACATTAGAAACAAGTGTCAATACGTTTTAAAGTACTGTTTTTTAATAAAATGTGAATATTTGGGTGAAGTACTGTTCCACTGTCATTCAGCAAGCTCTAAATGATGATATTATTTGAAGTTTGGAAAAGATAATATTATTTGAAATGTTGAAGAAATGTTATCAGATCTTTAGTAATAAAATAAAATAAAACAAAATAAAATATTTTTAACTCAAACACATGCCTATTAAATACAGTAAATCCAGAGAGACAATTTTTTTCTTCTTTATATAATTATTTTTTTTAACAATTAGCAAAAAAGTTTTCGTGAATCCACCAGAGGATGCTGTGTACAGTTTTTGAGATCTCAAATATCTCTCTCGAGTGCCTTTCGTGGCTGCTGTTCTTGTGTAAATCCACCAGAGGCTGCTGTCGACTGACCGACTGACTGACCGATCGACTGACCTACCCTCCTCCTTCCCTAAACCCAACCAATAGTGTTTTCAAAAGTACCGATTGAACTGTTTTGTTTGGCTTTTGTCTTACCCGCTTTCTGGAACCGTTCTTCGCCTGACTCAAACTCAGTCATCGTGGTCAACTCCTCTCTGCATCTCAAGTCCGCCGATGTACATAGCAAGCTACTGGTCAAACTGGTAACAGCAGGAAAACAATCCATACGGACACCCCGTAGCGTTCATTTTAAAGACAAAATGCAGCTATACGTACTTCTGGTTATATAATTCGCGATCTCCAGAAATGTATATAGGGCTATGTTGATATGTTGAGCCTATGTTGACAAAAATGCAATAATATGTTTACATATGCAAATTAACTATAAGTAGGAATCAGGAAGATATGGTCCAAATGAGTGGGTCACTCATTCAACTGATTTGCTCAAATGTCTGATTAATTCAAGAATGAATTCATAAACCTTAATGTGTCATTTTGATCAATGAGCAAAACCTTTTCAAACTGCTGCACATGTGGGACAAACCTCTTTAGGTACATTTCATTAAATCTGTAATATAATACAGCTTTATTTTCACAAGATTGTCGGATACTTTTTTAATAAACTGTAATTTTATCTATAGCAGATTTAAAAGAACAATTAAGTAATACTGAAGTTATGGTATTTCTGATCACGGCTGTGGTTCTTTAACTGCTGTGCATATGTGTATGAACATTTTTAGCTCTTCTGAGCTAGATGAGTGTTTAAAAAGAGTTAATTGTGTGCATTAGTCTGGGGTTTAGGACAGTTGTTGCCCTGGAGCTCAGTGATTAGTATCAGTGTTTGCTTCCTGTCTCCTGCTAACTCTCTCTTTCTCCCATGTTGTACCCAAACTCACTTATCAGCCTACAAACGCCCTAAGCTAATACTTTGACGCAGCAATGCGACACTCACTCATTCACACACACACACACACACACACACACACACACACACACACACACACACACACACACACACACACACACACACACACACACACACACACACACACACACACAC
>CAIGQW010034901.1:1624977-1635331 GCA_903798125.1 Danio choprae
AAAAAAATAATAATAATATCTTGAAACACAACATCTGAACAGTGTCTTTAGGATATGCACAATAATTGAGCCTGGTCCATTGAATTACTATAATATAATGCACTCCGATTCACATTGTGGCAGGTCCAAAGGTCTGTTGAAATTCTTGATTCTACTCACCTGGACGGTTTTCAATAAAATTGTTTAATGCACAGATAGTTCCAGTCATATTTGATTACATTTCGAAATTAATATGCTTTGGCAAAACATTAGTGGTAACCATAGTAACTCAGTGACAGTTGCCATAACCTTCTGTCCTTCTGTCATGTAAATCTCAAGAAGACCGATGTGTGCTTTACTAGAGAGCTGATGGAGATCAACCTCACCAATATGCTCAAAAATATTTGTGAAGAGGTAGCTAGCACATGTTACTAAGAGCTATTAGATATGCCCTTGTCATTACATGCACATAAATAATCTTCACTCCTCTCTATCTCTCTGTGAGCAAATCAATGCGGGAAGATCTAGTACGTCCAAACTGACAATATATTTAGCTTATATAGCCAAAACTCCTGTCCAGAATATTTAAAACAAGAATCATTTGCTGATTAAAAGACTTATTTGTGATAATCACTTATTCTTAACACAGGCCAGAATGAGTATGCTGTTTCTTTTTTAAAACATTATATCTGTTACACTGCATGGAAACTGAACATTGTTTTCAACCTTATTTTAATGTCATGTTCACAAAAGTTATTAAAAAACAGACTTTAATTGCAATTAATTTATTTGGATGTTTGTATAAAATCACCTTTTTAATTTGATGTAGGTTCTATGTCTTTGAACCTATGTATAAAAGCATTATACATTAACATATACTGCTGAAAAAGATCTATTAGATTTATATCATGTTTGCAAATTGATTTGAAACATTTCAGTATGTACAAACAAACAATTTGTTCTGCCAGTAAACACAGAACAGATGTGCTGGATGGGGCAAAACTCTAATATTTGCATCTTCCAAGTGCCAAACAGCTTTAGTTCTAGTGCCATTATCATTAGTCATGAATTAATTTTTCCAGACATGCTTGATCCAATTGTTCTCTTACAATCAACATAAACACTTCTCAACACGCAAACAAGCCTAGATGAATAAACAGCAGCGGAAAACGCCTCGTTTCTCGACTTGGCGGCCCTGCCGAGCTGCCAAAGATCTGCTTTGTAAACAACAAAAAATATTTAATTTGAGAGAGTGATGCTGAGCAAAATGAAATTAAAAGGAACTCATGCTAACTGTTAAATTACTCGCGGCGCGCTAAATTACATTTGCTTTTCCATCGGAGAGATCAAACGGGCAACTCCGGCACTCCGGCACTAATTATTTACAGTCTTCACCTCCCTCCCTTCCCAGGAGGCTTAATAAACACACTATTTCTCTCTCATACACACTTGTTTATGTTTTTTTTTTTTCAAATACAGTAATAATAACATATTGCCCCCACCTCCTTTCCTGCAACTCCATAAACTCGGAACAGTGAGAATGGAGATTGAGGCTGGGATTGTAATCCTAGAGTATCTACCTTTTCCCCATAGTGCTTTGCATGAATTATAATGGGTACAATAAGGTGGCATTATTCTATCCACAGTTCATCCATTAAACATTAAAAGCCAACTTATTAGAATTTACAAATTTCTTTCAGCAGACAGCGAATAATCCCAAAGACTGGTCTTTTCGCAGCAATATTACAGAGGTGTATTGAATATTATTGTACTGTAGGAAATACAGTAATACTAGGAATGCAGAGAACTCAAAGGGTATGTTTGTGATACCAATGTCTAGATAAAACACCATAATGTTAGCATATGCAAGAGCATAATGTTATTTTCATAATAAAAGAAATGTAAAAATAAAGCACAAAGCCACGTTTTCACTATGCATAATGGATTAATTGTGATGCAATATTACTATCACAAGTGATTGTTTAATATTTTTTTTAACAAAATTTCTCCAAACAGGAAGTGCAACCCATAATTAGAAGCGCAGTAGTCACCTGTGAAAAAAGGTGGATAATAGGGCTTCCTATAAAAAACAGCCCATCTAATGCAGGATGGGCCCTGTGGGAGTGTTGCCTTGGCATCCGCACCATAGGGAGCAAGGGGTGAATGACACGAATGGCTGTCACTGGGATTAATTAGCATGCTAAGTGGCGGAGGGGAGCACTAGGCAGCGGGTGTGAAGCAGAGCCATCTGACATGCACACGCACCCCAGAAGTGTGGATTTGCACCAAAGGTGGCGGCAGCGCGTATCGCAATCACACCCCTGAGAAGTGATCTCACACGTACAGCCCTCGCTGAAAATCAAAATAAAAACAGAAAAGGTGTCTGTCTGATGTGCAGTTCAGAGGGTGATGGAAAAAATATTTCTAATAATTGGCAGCCAAAAAAACATCACTACAGTTTCTTTTTGTTCTGCTTTACTGTTTGGTTTTTGATGGCAATGCTTTAAGTAATGAAGTCAATATTCAACAGAAAATGGGGAGGAAAAAATAGCTATCTGGCATATTTTTAAGGATGCACCTGTATTAACATTCTGTTCAATAACAATGTCGAAAATGATTTAATGTTGTTAACCATTAAAATAAAAAAAGGATTTAATACCAAAGTTGCTTTGATCAAATGCATTATATTCAATAGCAAAAGAGAATTTTAGCTTCGTATTATAATTGTTTTGTAACACACAGTACTGTAATTAAAAGGAGTGGCAACCACATTAAGCAACTGAGTTAACTCCTGAAAAATACAGGTAAGGACACCCACATTTGCAAAACCTCAGTGCAAAGCATACATAACTGAACAGTACAACTAGTTGTTAATGGCAAACCATAGACCTATTGAAGATCGAAGGCCAGATTTTGCTAAAAGAAAAAGCAAGAAAGAACAATCCATACAACCTTATTCCAAACTATTTATCATGGGAAAAAGCCCAAACCAAATTTGCCTACTTTATTAACTCCATAAGTGCATGCTCTGTTAAGCAGCCTTACAAACACAAATGAAAAATGACGACAATCAAAACAAACATATTTGGTTTATTATTTTACTCATGCAAGATTTCTACCACTACCCCAATGTCAAACAATGTAATTTTGCGGGTGAGTCCTGTTCCGTGCACACACAATTTAATAATTTAGGAAACTCACAGCAGTGGTTGTCACCCCTGAAATATTATGGTATGTATGTGGCCTCTTTGTTCTAGAAATTCTAAACTGTATTCTAAAAATGGCTCTAGAACTCCATATGAGTCCGACCTCTCTGATCGTAATCTCTACAATTAGAAGAGGGGTTATGCCCCCCTGCTTGGCCCTGTGCAGTCATCTGACCTCAAAACAGCAGCTGAAAGGCCCGGCCTATTGCACTTCAAAAAAGACCGAGCTTCCGCCTGGCACCAGGGCTGAGCAGATAAGCCTAATTAAGAGATGGAGAGATGAGAGCAGTAAAGCAAAGCCCCTGCCAACATCAGTCTCTCTGCTCAGCCCATTAAAACTACAGAGCAGGACGAGGGAAACAAACACAATCAAAGACGTGTTCCTGTGCTTTTCCTGTCAAGAAATTGGCCGTAGGCATTATCTCAAGCTAGCCCTGTATGCTCGCACTGGAACCTGTTCCAAAAGCTACAAAGGCAAACCATCACCCGTATCGCAACACCTGCTTGCGATTAGTAAGTTCCACAATTCCCCCTTCCCTTTGGGTTAGTTTGTTTGGCTTTAAAGTTCTGTTTCTTAACATGATAACGAAAGATGCAAACATCACTGTAATAATCCCAAAGTGAATCAAAGAACTGCCGGTGGATGTTGGCCAGTCATTCCTGTAAGCTCTTTTTGAGTAAACTGGACTAAAATGAAATGCTCATATCTCAAGACTAACCCCAAAACTCTTGTTATCATATCGATCTGATAAAGAAGAAATGTTTTTTAGGCACTGGGTTCCTAAGGTGCAAGTATTCTGATGTAACACAGGCCAGCTAGTAAGAGCTGTGCAGGAAAACCTCATTTCCATGATCTCAAGAGGTGCACTAGCAGATTCAAGTTCTGAGAGCTCTATAGACAAAACTCACTCCCCTGATTTCAAGAAGTGACTTGATGTCAGAACTGCAGGTTCAAGCTCCATTCAGAGCAGGTCCATGTAGAACCTGTAGAGTTACATTGGTGCCATGACCCGGATGGGAGTGAAGTTTATTGGAATGAGTGTAATGGAGGCCAGTTAGACCTGTATAGGCAAACCTCAATTCCCTGATGTCAAGAGGTGCATGAGCAACATATGCAAGCGGCAACAGACTTTTCCATCATTGTTAGCTTGGTTTTTCTCTTGCGCTGGTCTACTTTGCTGGAGTCACTGATTTAAATCCAGGTTGGAGAATATGAGGGCTTACTATTTCAATAACAGTTTATTCGAGAAATTTATTCGAGAACATTGCGCAAGCTTACTGTACAATGTTGCAACAAAGGCATTGTGAATGTCACATATGGCTTTTAGATGTTGATAAGCAGCATGATTGTAAAAAATAATTTCTTTCTCTTTCCATAAGGGGGTAATGACAACTTAGTAAAACAACTGCAACATATGTCTCTCAGAAATTATGTAGAACTCAACCAATCAGATGAGGACCTCAAAATTCTCAAAGTGCTTCCTATTTAGTGTGCCTTCCATTTAGTGTGCATCAGGGTTTCAGATAATGGTCTGTGGGAGTGACATCTGAGGCTGAGACTGCTGTGGTAGTAGCTTAAACATGGTGAACCAACTTCTAAATCTTGTCCATCAACACCACATTTATTGCTCAAATTCTTCTTGAGCTAAATCCTGCTTTGCTTTGGAAAAGAATTTGCATGTCATGGCCTTTGTGGCAGGCAGTTAGAGCCGCTAGCGAAGAAGTTACAACTGCAGCTCTTCAGAGAAACAGTAGCCCTGTCTGTTTGAGAGGGTCATAGGATCGTGTTACTACTCCTTATGCGGTTTGGCTGTGTTATTCCAGGCCACCGAGTAAAGCGGTGCATGGATGTGTGTGCAGGCTTGCTCTTTTCCAATAAAGCCTGACCTCTATTTCCATCCTGCAAATTCAGCACATGGTCCCCTGTAACTCTTTATGACAAGCCTGATCTGGCTTTTCTCTTAGAGCGAGAGGGAGGGAGAAAATAGAAAATGAAACAACGAGGGGCAAAAAAAAAAAAAAAAAAAAAAAAATACTGAAGCGTTTTGTCAGCCATAATTACTCTTCAATTATGTGGTCCAAACATGGAATTAGGGGGCACTTTGTTGTTGGAGCAGACGCTCTTTGATCAGGCCCTGGTGGAATGTATTTCACATTAGGGGCCCGCTGCTGTGATGTATGTGTCCTGTCAGGTCCGGGATAACAGTAACAGGACTAGGGCAGGGTCACCCCCACCTGCTGAGGATCAGGACAGAGGGGGTGAGATGGAGCTACAGCTGCTCTCCTGCCCCTTAACCTTTGGACGTGCTGATTTTTCACCATCATTGACTGCCAAAGACCCCCATGTGAGGTAAAACTTGCACTGTGTGTCATTTTAATGCCGGGTTCAGCCTGCAAGATATTTGTGAATGTTACAACTATGTCAGATTTGTGTGCAAATTTGACTCCTAAAATCTTGCTGGTCAAACTACATGTTGCTTTCAGGTCATTCATTGCTTGCTGTTTTAATAATGTGCATGGTGTCACTGAGAAGGTGGAAATAACAACTGACATTTAGAAAAAAGGAGGTAAACAACAACTACCAAAGCAGTGTATTTTGTACTCATTCATTCACTTTCCTTCGGCTTAGTCCCTTTATTCATTAGGGGTCGCCACAGCGGAATGAACCGGCAACTTATCCAGCATATGTTTTACACAGCGGATGCCCTTTCAGACGCAACCCAGTACTGGGAAACACCCATACACTCTCACATTCACACATACACCCACTAGACTACGGCCAATTTAGTTTATTCAATTCACCTAAAGTGCATGTGTTTGGACTGTGGGGGAAACCTGAGCACCCGGAGGAAACCCACGGCAACATGGGGGGAACATGCAAACTCCACACAGAAATGCCAACTGGCCCAGCCAGGACTCGAACCAACGACCTTCTTGCTGTGAGGCGACAATGCTAACCAGTGAGCCACCACATCACCCTGTTTATTGTACTTATGTGCAGAAAAAAGAAAGAAAGAACCCTTCCTACATTTAATAATTCCACAAACAGGTCATGATAAAAGCAGAGGAGACACAATAGTGCTGTTACCTGGATAGGAGGGAAGTTTATTGGAATGAGTGTAATGGAGGTCAGTAAGAACTGTCCATGTAAACCTCACTTCCCTGATCTCAAGAGGTGCACAAGCAGCACATGCAAGAGGGTGCTAGTTAAGAGGTTGTTAAATGGTGAAATATTTCAATCAAGATGTTAGTTTAGCCAAACATTGTGATATTATTACTAATTATGTGTTTGTTGAAGAAACTTGCTTATAAGATCTCTAACAATGCACATATTGAAGGAGTGCTTGTATGGTAAACATACAATTTGGAATTTAGTTATACGATTAAAATTCTGTCCCCTCATGGTCTGAAATTACTCAACTGTCTATTTCAGATCAACATACTCAGGCAAACTCACTCAACTACTGCATATTCCAGTTGTGATGGATTTGTTACAATCCAAATAAATGTTTGTATCAATAAAAATCTACTGCACTAGAAATGCCCTGTAATACATTACACACACTGCCAGAACCAACACAAACTGTGCAGAAATTAAAGAATCAAGCTGTAACACAGTAGGTGCTTTGCTTCCAACCCTTCTACAGAGTCTCAAGCAAGTCAGAGACTCGTTCTTCTGGCTGTCTTATATCCCCTGCTCTCAGGAGAGGTTGGTGAACGCTGGCGGTGGCCCACGCTCCAGCCTGACAGCCATCTGCCCACTCCCATCGGCTCACTGGCGAGTGATACAGAGCAGGCAGGCGATCTCTCCCAAGAGGGTCTGCATGGCGTGTGTAAAGGGGTTGTTCTGTGGCTTCGTAGAGAGCCCCTTGAGTCATCGTTTCGGGCTGGAGGCCCAGGGGAGAAGGGTGGTTGTTTGTGAGGCAGAGGGAGAGATTGAGCCCATTCCAAAGCTGCCTCCTCAGGCTGTGGCCCTCTGGAGGCTCCCTGGAAACGTCTTGGAGCCATCTGGGGAGAAGTGGAGCGTGGCAGAGAGCAGCTGGACCCTCTGAGCGCCTATTTAAGTACTGGCAGCCCTGAGGCACCATCAGTCACATCACAGAGACAGAGCAGGGACATGCAGAGAGGGGCGAGTAGGAAGCAGACGCCCTTAAAATATAATTGCCCACAAATCACCAGCCCATGCCCCAATATGCCATGTGCTCGGTCTAGAAAGTAAGATTTTTCTCTGATATAGCTAATTTACAATGATATGCCAAATTATACGACTTTAACATAATATTTATTCAGGACAAAGCAATTATTTGGCCTCATAAAACCTATCAACACCAATCTTTTGGTGAAACAGTAGTCTATTAGTTAAATGATAATGTAACGATATCAGACCTTTTATTAATGTTAACTGCAGCATGACATTTCTAGCGAATTATTTAAAATAGAAAATAAAAGTGTTTTCTCAAAGCATGTGAGAGATCTTAGCTAGAGTTTTGACTTTGCATACTTTAAAAACAGATTTATATACAAAACAAAACAATGAATAAAAAAAATCTGAATAAAATGAAAACAATCATGCCAAGTAAAGGGTCAAACTTGTGTGTAAGGCGTCAGTACTTCAGGAAACAACAGCAGAGGAACAAACAAATAGTATGCAGTGTGACTAATGGAGCAATTTACTTAAGATCTGCACGCATACAAAGTCAAGTTCACTCAACAGCCATCTTGACAATGCTGCCTGCAGCTATTTGCTATATGTATGCACACACATATAGCACCTATTCTTCTAAGTGGATGTAATTGGACATGGTGCCATTCCAACTTTGCAAGAATTACTGAGTTCGATAAACACTCGAAATGCCAGGCCAATCACAACGCACTGGGTCAGATATGTTATATTTGGAAAAAACAAAATCAACAAAAAAAGTTACAGTAATACCATTAAAGGGATAGTTCATACCCCAAAATGTAAATTTTGTCATGATTAACTCAGCAGGTGACACGGTGGCTCAGTGGTTAGCACTGTCGCCTCACTGCAAGAAGGTAGCTGGTTCGAGTCCCGGCTGGGTCAGTTGTCATTTCTGTGTGAAGTTTGCATGTTCTCCCTGTGTTGGTGTGGGTTTCCTCCGGGTACTCGGGTTTCCCCCACAAGTTCAAAGACATGCGGTATAGGTGAATTGAATAAGCTAAATTGGCCATAGTGTATGTGTGTGAATGCAAGAGTGTATGGGTGTTTGCAGTGTTGGGTTGCGGCTGGAAAGGCATCCGCTGTGTAAAACAAATGCTGGATAAGTTGCTGGTTCATTCTGCTGTGGCAACCCCTGATGAATAAAGGGATCTCTTACATACAAATTTCTTACAATTGCATTTAATTGAACACATGAATGAAAACCAGAGTGCAAAGTTTAGATTGCACACAAACTGAGCTTACAGAATCTAAAATGTGATTAGATTTGTTCCCACTGGTCAAAATTCTGCATGTAATGTAAACATGTAACGACTTTAATAGATTTCCCATACGTAGTCCATCTCCATTGCCTTACGGTATCTGACACATACGCAGACATGAAAACGATATGTGCGAAGGATAACAGACTGTGCTGTTTTTAACATCCCAGGAAGCACAGCTCTGTGAAGCAGCTAAACGCAGGAATTACGGCATCTTTAAATAAACCAAACCGCACTAACAACAATCCGCACCGCCTTATCACATCACCTTATCGTGCTTCCAACTGTCAGCATCCCAGCAGCGTAATTATCCCAGCCTGTCAGCCCACACCTATTTTTTTCAGCTTTTTTTGGGGGGGGAAGGGGGTTGGGGGAGGTGTTTCTTGAGCATATCGGATGAAAGATGAAGCCTGGGCATAAATCTCACAGCTGGCAACATTCATCACGAGATTTCTTTGGCTGGAAACGTAAAAGTAACTGCAGAAGGCAAATCATTAAACAAACAGCGTGATGAGTGATTCCTCTGTTAGTAATCCGCGTTCTGGTCCAAACGGCTGACAGATGAGCTACCACATGCTAAACTTGTAATAAAGAGTTTGAGAAATAATTGGGAAGGTCGTGCTAAGAATCGACTCTTTGCTCCTGGGGCTCATCTTAAATGTGAGAACCAAATGCTCTCTTTTTCTATTTCTCGCTCACATTCGCGCACACACACACCAACCAAGCCCTCCGGTAAAAACACAAACACAAGCCCCTAAAAGACATAAAACTTAATAGGCACCATCCTCTCAGCGGTGCACTTGTCGATTGCTCGCTAGAGGCAGTGTAGGTGGTTTTCTCCTGCCATTCGGCTGTCTTGATGCTTTGTGTTCGTCCCTGGAGTCCATATTTATGAGGCTGGGGAGACAGCGAGGGTGATGAGGGAAGAGATTGCTGGAGAATGAAAGAAATGAGATTTCAACAGTGAGAGAGAAAGAGAGAGAGAAAGCTGGTTGTCAGGAAGAGCATTAATTAAAGTGTTAAAGCTAAAAGAAGTATTGACTTCCTCTTTCGTTACAACCCCCCTTCTCTCCTTCGCTCCCCACGGTACCGTCTTGTACTGTAGGCCTAGAGAGCTGACTGCAAGAAAAAGGCCCACCAAGACCAATTAAAGCCTTCAGCACCAGGCTGAGAGCAAGACAAATGGAGGCAGAGAGGCTCGATTACAAGAAACCTTTGTACCAATGTAAAGCAATTAGAGCGCTCTCAGGGGCCAGACAGCACGGTACCTATGTGTCATGGATCCGACATGCCGGCTAAACCTCCCAACAATCACTCTTTTCTGCTGCCTCGGCCCACTCAAATAGTCGTATTAGTGTCATATATCAGCTCGCAGGCCAGCTATTGGTTTCAGCCGAGGCTAGAGAGATGAAGTAAGTGAGATGGCTAAAAAAAAAGCGTCCAACCTTTGAACCTCTGTGACAGAAACAATATGCTGGAATTCACGCTCAGCCCTGAGGGATCGCCTCTTTAGGCCGGCTAAAAATCACTGTTTGTTTTGGAGGTCAAAGGGCTCAAACATGTCATGTTGATCTGTGCTGTTGTCTTTGATTAACTTGTCCATTGTAATTTGGCAAAATATATTATTGAAAAATATGTATGATCTCTCTTGTCAGGCTGGTTATTTAATTATTTAATGTGTATGTATATATATACATACATACATACATACATACATAGATACATAG
>CAIGQW010034901.1:1635731-1647907 GCA_903798125.1 Danio choprae
GGAGCACCCGGAGGAAACCCACGCCAACACGGGGAGAACATGCAAACTCCACACAGAAAAGCCAACTGACCCAGCCGAGGCTCGAACCAGCGACCTTCTTGCTGTGAGGCGATTGTGCTATCCACTAAAATATATATATATATATATATATATACATACACACATATATACTTTAAAGCGTACACACATACATATATATACATACATTTATGTCATATATTTACTAAAATATATGAATCAATTAGCACAGTTTTTAATATTCAAAATAAATACGTAAATATACAAAAATATAAAACCTTGATGATATACTTTGTAAATTAGCTTTTAATTAAGAACTGTCATTAGTTTTTAAGAATAAAAATACATTTTCTCTAATAAAAAATAAATACACTGAAAATGTACACTTTAAAGTTATACTGGCCCAAATAAAAGTGGTGCAGACTGTCAAGACGAGGTCACGAGCACTGGTGGATAACTAAGTGATTTTTAATGCAAATTTATGTTCATTAGTTCTATCTACAATTAACCGAGTGAAAATTCTCTCTGCGACCTGAGATTACAAAGTAATTTTGACAAATGGCAGCAGATCAGTAACGACCTTTTTCTTTTACGGCGAGGCGGCGGAGGCTGAGGTTATTTATTACGCCTTTTTAAGAAGCAGGTAGAAAAGAATAAATGTGATGCTGTCATAGTGTGTAATGGGCCCCGTAATGGCAGACTGCAGACTGCATAATGATGGTCTTTCTCATGTAAAACCCCACAAAACGATTCGCTTTCATTCCCGTTCTTGCATTTCAGTTCAGAAAAAAAAGAAATGACAAACTACTTCTGTATAATGAGAGGTTGTAAAGAACCATTTTGAGGATGTTCAGAAACAGACAGACTCATACATGAAGTGATGGATTGTTGCTACAAATCCAAATTTTCTTAAGTAGGGGATTAAGGTGATTTCCCACTCTTTACAGTATCTAGGTTTTCTTTGCATCTGGGAAAGGTCGCCATGTTTCAAAAGCTCCAATTTCTTACACCAATCAGCAGAAATCTAAATTTTAAAGGAATCAATGCACAAACGACATGGCAAATGTATTTTTTATACATAAAATTCAGAAATTAGAAATAAGAAATAGTGAAAACAATGCCTACTTTTAAAAACTGCGCAAGTCACTGAATCATTCATTCACATGATTCATTCAAAGCAGCTGATTCATTCAGATTCAATCAAACATACATTTTGATTTCCCACTTTGTCTGTAGAGTATCCATATTTTCTCTGCACCTGGGAATCATTGCTATGTTTCAAAAGCTCCAATTTCTTACACCAGTCAAGTGAAAACTAAATTTCAAAGGAATCAATGTACAAACAACACAGCAAATGTATTTTTCAATATGAATTTCAGAAAAGAGAAATAAGAAATGCTTACTCTTTAAAACCGCTTAAGTCACAGACTCATTCATTCACATGATTCATTCAAAGCAGCTGATACATTCAGATTCAAAGAGTATCTAGATTATCCAGATTTTCTTTGCATCTGAGAAAAGTCATTATGTTTCCAAAACTCCAATTATATAAAAAAACAAAATTTCGAAGAAATCAATCCACAAATGACAAGCCAAACAGTCCAAAAAACTAAAATAAATCGACATGTCAACTGCAGAAAGTGAGATTTCTTTTGTATTATATTTACAACACTATGCAACTGAATATACAATCTTTTGTATTTTTCAATAAAGAAATTCAGAAAAAACAATGAGTACTTTTAAAAACAGTGTAAGTCAATAAATCATTCATTCACATGATTCGTTCAAAGCAGCTGATTCATTCAGATTCAATCAAACATATATTTTGATTTCCCACTCTGTAGAGTATCCAGAAAGATCGCCATGTTTAAAAAGTTCCAATTTCTTACACCAGCCAATCGAAAATAATTTATCGAAGGAATCAATCCACAAACGACAAGCCAAATTGTCCACAAAAAAAAAAGCATACAGAAAAAAAATTTCCAGGAATCTACAGCTCTGAAACCAGTTTAGAACTTGGCTCAGACATAAGGCAGTGAAGTCAACCAAAATTACCCAGCAATCATGGCAAGCTCTCTGGATATTAGCCCGCAGTAAATCAGGCCGACGATGGAGATTTCCCTAACTGCAGGAATATGGGAGGCTGTCTCTCATTTTCTCCGGGTCTCTGTCTTATTCTTTCTCTCTCCTCACAGTTTGGGTTTGATGGAGTCCCTTGGCACTGCCGGGTAAAAGCTTCAGCAGATGGCTAGATACTTGGCTCGGGAAGAGAGCCATACTTAATATTTTTGGCAGAACTACAGGCATATGGCTAAAGTTCACGTCAAAACGCAGGCGGAGACCGTCTCCAAAAAGATGGAGGAACACGAGGCAGAATGTTTCGCTCCTTTCTGCCGTTTAAAAGCAAGATAAAACAGAACGAGTTGTCAAACTAGCAGGCTCTCTTGATTGATTTGCTGTGGTGACTGCGAATGTGTGTAATTCAGCAGGAGACGGGCCAACTCCACTCATTTCTCAGATAAACATGGCCACAATAACAGAGAGCGCGAAGATAAACATGGTTCTGCTTAAGATCAACTCGCAATCCGCAGCGCAGAAGAGCCTGCCAAAAACTGCACTGCCCTCAGCACTTACTAAAGCGAAGACAGTCAAGACGGTGATCTTAGTGGGAGAGCGAGGAAAAACACTGGGCCTTTTGTCTGCATCCAAAAGATTAGCTCTGAAGACATTTGTGGAGATTGGATACACATTTAGGATTTAAGGGATCGTTTGCAGAATTCAAAATCAATAAAGGCATAGATTGTGGAGCCGCTGGAGCCACGAGCGCAGGAAAAATCAAATAAGAGGCTCTTATCCTCAGAACATCTCCTGCTGGCAAACACATGTGGGGATGTGATTATTCTGCTGGTCAGAGAGCTGTTTTCATTTGCGCAAATTCAGTTTAAAAATTATGTCTTTAACTATGTTGAGGGCAGGCAACCAGATTATTATTGTTTGGACGGATAAGTCATGAGACTACAGTTTTAAGCGCGTAAACTGAAAACAAAGAAGTGGGATAAAATACTGTATAATGAAACCTATTTAATGTGTGGATTATGCTATAAACTTTTTGAAGCATTTACTGTATCACGACATACGGTTGTATCACAATATTAAACCTAAGCTACAAAAAAAAAAATCACTTTAACAGGTATAATAATAACAATAAAATACTTAGTGTATTGCTTTATTGTATATGTTCAGAGTCAATAATTGTTGTAAACAAAATAAACAGTTAAAGGATGATAAATTAGTAGGTAAAAATTTAAAATCGACAGTGAGAAATAGTCAAACTATAATTATATATATTGTAACCATTGTAACCGAGACTTCTAGGCTGCGTCCGAAATCGCATACTTCCATACTATATAGTACGCTAAAAACAGTATGCAAGCCGAGCAGTATGTCCTAATTCATAGAATTCGGCAAGATTCGGCAAGATTCTGAAGTGCGCATTCGATGCAAGCTACGCTTTCCCATGATGCCCCACCAGAGATTTCATGAATGGGAATGAAGTGACGCAACTGACGAGGTAGGTCACATAATCATGACAAAATGGCAGATGTAGTATGTCCGAGTTCCATTTATACTACTCACATTCATACTGTATAGAACGTACTTTATTAACGGTCGAGTAGTAAATTTAAATTCAAATGCAGTACCTACTGAGTAGTAGGTGATTTCGGACACAGCCCTAGTCTCATTCACTTTCATTCATTTTTAGTGTACAAAAAAAAAAAGATTACTTCCACCTTTCAAAATTCCATGTTCCATGACATTACAGAGATTAAATGACCCATGGGAACCCTGTATACATAATTTTACTTTATTTTCACTATTTAATAAAAATAAATAGGACTTTTGATTGTAATGCTTTATTAGGCATTAACTAAGAAATGAACATCAACTAAAACTAATAAATGCTTTTATAGCTGTCGTAGCGTTGACTTTAGTTACATTAACTGATGTTAACAAATGAAACCTTACTGTACAGAGTCAACTAACAAAAAGTCTATAAATAGAGACTTTTTTCTATGTCGTAGGCATTTGCTGTGTAGATTAATGTGTGGAAAGGTTAATGATTGAAAACATGCTACTATATCATTCGGTTCTGTGATGAACAACCACTGCCAATACAATAAATCAGAATATTATTAAAAGACACAGAACATTATTAAATGTTTTAATATTAAATAATCATTCACAATATTTTGAAGTGCCCACTTATTGAATTATTGAAAATCGGCATTTATCTAATTATGATATAGGCAGATTGTTGAAAAGATGTGTGCTGTTCTACTTTAAGCTCTGGAGACCACCAAAAAACATTTTCTTAAGAGGTAAGGCGAAAAGTATGTAGTTTTCATTGTCACTTTGATGGCTAAAAACTTTACAATTTCTCTGATCATGCAAAGGAAATCTTTTGAGGTTAGAAAGGGAAAAAAATGATAATAATTCTACCCATATCAGACAACAATCACATGGCAATATCATTCTTTTCTACTATAATTTATCCTCCCATCTAAAAAAAGCTTGGCATTCTCCTAGGCAAGAAATGATCCCCTTTGAAATAAAAAGGGGCCTCTATCAAATCCTGATGCAGAGAAACACTTTGCCTCAAAAATAAATCACAGAAGGAGAAAGCAGCCTCGAGTACAGCAAAAAAGAAAGATTTGGTCTAGTAAAAAAAGACTGATTGAGCAATTAAATGAGAATTTTTTTTCATGTTTATTTTGTATTTACAGCGGCACGGTGGCTCAGTGGTTATCACTGTCGCCTCACAGAAAGAAGAGCGCTGGTTCGAGTCCCAGCTGGACCAGTTGACATTTCTGTGTGGAGTTTGCATGTTCTCCCTGTGTTCGTGTGGGTTTCCTCCTGTTGTTCTGGTTTCCCCCACAGTCCAAAGATATGTGCTATAGGTAAATTGAAGAAATTAAATTGGCCGTAGTGTATAAGTGTGTGTGAATGAGTGTGTATGGGTGTTTCCCAATAGAGGGTAGCGGCTGGAATGGCATTCGCTGTGTAAAACATATGCTGGAATAGTTGGTGTTTCATTCCGCTGTGGCGACCTCTGAAATAGAGACTAAGCCGAAGGAAAATGAATGAATGAATAAATTTTGTATTTTCACTTGTATGGTTGTCATGATCCCATATGCACGTTTTACGGCCCTATGCCAGGTGAAGCAATACCTTGCATTATTTTAAACACTTGAAGCAGATCAAAATCTGATGTCCTCTCAATAATTAAATTAAATATAATAAATAACTAGCTGCTGCTACTAATCAAAAGAAATCTGAGTAAACATAACTGCAGAGGTGAAACAGAAACTGCATCTTCAGTCACATTTATTTACATTCACAGTTTAATGCTGCTCAGTGATTCAATTATATTTACAACACTGAATATACAATGTTTTGTATTTGTATTTATAACATCATCATTGAATCATTAGGTCATTGAATCGTTCATTCAAATTATTCATTTAAAGCAGCCGATTCATTCAGATTCGTTTAACATACATATTCATTCATGATTATAAATAAATAATCCAATCATATGGAGACATTTCAGCTCCAATTTCTTTACATCTCCTGAATTACAAAAGTATATGATTTATTTATAATACTAAAATCACATTATAAGGGTAATCTATCTAAATAATCTATTTCTTTAATTTTATTTCTTATGATAGCATTTTGATTTGAAAACTAAGAACACAGAGAAAAAATAGCTGCATCACTTGAAAGAGAGAGTGAAAAAAACTGCACCTACATAAATCGCTTTTTTCCAAACTGTGCATGAAAGAGAGGCCAAGGACGTTGTATCCCAAGCGTTAGATTGGTTTCACATCAGATGATTAGCCTCATCCATGCTAATTACACTGAATGGAAACTAATTAGGAGGAACCACTCTTCAGCTAATGAGGATTTGGGGCCTTTCTTAGAACATATTTTAGTGACGCACGCATCCTCCCTTAAGTACCAAATACCAACTCAAAAAAAAAGAAGCTTACATCGATACAGCAGTCATTTTACACTGCATTTCTAAAACTAGACTCAAAACGAAGCTCGGTGCTAATCGCTAATGCTAATTAATCTCTTGACTAAAAACCTAAATATGACAGAACGCCACAGTTTATGTGATTGCATTTCTCTCTAAAAGTACAGCTCTTTTTCAAACTATGCAGTTGATGTTTTATTTGTTTGTCTAATCGGTGCTAATGAATTATGTAAATGGCATCGCTTTAAATTAGCAGAGGTAATTTGCATGAGGTGCTGTTCTTTAAATGACATTATAAATTTCATACCGCACGTCATATCCGAGTCTAAAAATGAATGTGAAATGATCTTTAATTGGAGGGAGCGCACACACACACACGCACGCATGCACACGCACAAGCACACGCACACACACACATCAAACCTCTCTCCAGCAGCTCCCGGGGCCCGCAATTAGACCCGCGACAGCAATCAAAAGCCAATGACAATACCCACAATCCCCCTCCTCGGACATGTTTTCCTAACCTCACTGAAGACCCTAGCAGAGGTCCACTTATTCTGTCAAAAGAGCCCCATGTCTAAAATCAAAACAACCCAATCAGCAGACACACTGGTTCTGCTGTCCCACTGATTAAACGTAGCAGAGAGAGAAAGAGAGAGGGAGGGAAAGAGCGTGGGGGAGAGTGCAATTTGCTAAATTACAAGTATTCTGAACATGTAAATATAGTTTAATTACAGCAATTAAAGAAGATTACTGGAGATTGGCAGATGGGGGATGTAATGCTCTTTTAATTAAAGTCTGAATATACTGTAACACAAACAGAATGTTAACCCCACTGAATGGAATGGGTAGTTAGACCCTGACAAATTGTATCCCCATGCCTCTCTCCGAAGACTTACAATTACCAGTGTTTAGAAGCGAGAGCTCGTATGTGTGAGCGTGTGTACGTTTCTGTCAGGGTGAACGAGACGGCGGTGCAAAAATTGAAAACAGGCCTTTCTGGCTGCAATCATAGCCTGTGGAAATAGCAGAGGTGACATCAGGAAAAACATTTTGACAACGGTTAATGTGGCATTAAGACAAATTAATTGGGATTTAGTGTGTGAGATCACTCTCTGCGAATTAGAAACAGTCTTGCACATGAAAACCTTGGAAACGAGGGCTAACGAAAGAACGAGGCCTTGGCAGGACATCAAAGCACAAAGGAAAAAGAGAAAGGGGGGCGGAAGAAAAGAGGGAGAGAATCAAGTCGACACACATTGAAGAAGTTCTGACCGATCTGGGGATGAAAGCGACTTTGGTGAAAAATGTTCATAGATTACAGCGCTGGTTTGTTCCTAAGTAAACTTTGTACTGCCTAACAATCCATCAGAAACTCCACGTGTTTAATGTGTAGGTCTTTACATAATCTAAACAGCTGCTAAGGCTAGCATTGGGATTCAGTTGTGTTTTTTTTTTACCATACTGGTGTCAACGTGCATTACAATTTCACAATAAAACCTAAGCCATCTAGCCTAAAATAATATAAGTTAGGGATAAAGTACATCCAGCCGGTTATTCACAGAATAAAGCCCAAATAGAATTATCACAGAATAAAGCCAGACAAGCTTATCGGCAATATAAAACTGAAGGGTTTTATTTTGCAAAAACAACCTCCTCAATATATTTGATCTCATTTATTACATGGCTATTGGCCACAAAATGTACAACTTGGACACAAAACTCTGTTTTGAGCCTTATAAGTTTATTAATGCTTTAATTAAATGCAAAGCTGACAAAAAACAAAAACGGCTAAATGGAGCACAAACCTACATATTAGTCACAAGATAGCACCAAACAGCAGTATATACATGAATGTATATGGTTGAAAACGTATTCACTATGCCTATGTTATTAGTTTCAGCGGTTCTTATCTGGGAATAACATGCTGTAAGCGACAAATCAGAATTAAACATTCCAGAGAGCCGTGAAACGGCACAAAAATATAAAGAACCACAGTCTGATTTAAACTGACAGCTCAGACATTCAAGTACCACCAAAATTAATCTCCAAAATCTGCATTCTGACTCTTCAATCATAAAGGTATGGCCATATTGGCCCCAGGTTTGATACCCGACATTACGAAAAGCTATTTGTGTAACAGATCCAAGGCCAGTTTCCCAGCATCAGTTAGACTATTCTTCCAACAAGCTTGTGGGAAAAGCATGTTCTCTGGATCTTTATAACAGCGTAGCAACAATTTATAAATTCATGTCAATAGTCTATTATAAATTCTAACAGAAAGATCAATGACCCTAGCCCAGAGCCTAGCAATAAAGATTGCCTTTGGAAAAGCCATTTAAGGGCTTAATCTCTTCATCATGTGGTATTTGGAAGCCTAACTTTGTTCTTGTTAGGCAGATCAATTGCATTAATTTACAAAATTGGGGAAAATGTCACCTTTCATCCTTTAAGTCGGAGCGTTGCATTAACGAGCGTGACCGCTCCACTCCCTCATATTAGCACAGAGAGGTGTCATGGGAGACCTGACCTACAAATTTTAATTACCGCATGAAAAATGCAGGGCCGCCGATGAACAGTGACATCGAAAGTGCAAACCAAAGAGACGTCTGGGTGAGTTAACGGTATCCCGTCTGGACTGAAAGGAGACACAACACAACAAACAGAGGACGTAAGATGAAATGCAAGACCAGGGAAATGTAAGAACAGTGTAGTGTACTGTATACACTGCAACATGTGTCCAGGTCACGAACAGCATTCATACATACAAAAAAATAAGACTAACAATAACTGAATGAAATAAACAGAAATAATAAATAACTGAAACAACTGAATAAAATAATTCATTATAAATATTACTATTCATAATTACTGTAACTGAATACATTAATCCTTATTTTAATATTTTAACATTTTAAAATAAATACATTAATAATTAATACAATAAAAGCTCATTTTGATTGCTCTAAAACTATTAAATATAATTAATCAAATTAATAAAAATAAAACAGTGTATAAATATAAAAATTTTATATTTATTAATAATTAAAAATCCCAATAGTAAAAAATATTAAGCATTTATTTGTTTAGAATTATGTATAATTTATAAGATAGATTTTTTAATTTAATCCTATATTTTTATAATTCACTAATTATTATTTTTATTATATTTTAAGATAACTGCATAGTAAATACATTCCAAAAAGTTGTTTTTGGAGTTTGTTTTAACTACCTATATAAAATGAGCTGAATCAACACATTTCTTGACTTTTTTGGGGGGAAAACTCAATTCTTTTGTGTTCAACCCACTTAAATTTGTAAAAACAATTAAGTTAACTTAATAGATTTGGGTTTGGACAACATGAAGGAATTGTGAGGAACACAGCATTGATTTCACTGTAAGTAAATTTGACATTTTTCAAAAACACTATTATAAGTAAATGAACTGCTTTTTTTGACTGTCCCTATATCCCTGCTCCTCCACATTCCCTAGAATTTCCTGTCATTTCTTATCTTAAAAAGTCTGTAAAAATGACAAAACTGCTAAAGAGCAAAAACATTACTGCGACCAACTGTGGATTTTTGTGTTTTGCTAAACCGCAGGAGTAACTCAAGACATAGATGAGTGTTTACTGACAACACATCACTGCGTTGCTCAGCGCTCTCCATCTCGTGTTCATTTTAATGCAAACATAATGGCTTCTCACGGATCACTGCACCAGCATTGTGCGCGTCTTGTTGCTGTCGTGCATCAGAGCGAGTGATAATTAAAGCAACGTGAGGACTTCTAGACCCGCACAGATTAATCGGGGGATTGTT
The DNA here is from genome assembly GCA_903798125.1 of Danio choprae. Lineage (NCBI taxonomy): Eukaryota > Metazoa > Chordata > Actinopteri > Cypriniformes > Danionidae > Danio > Danio choprae. The sequence continues at coordinate 1,645,609 of CAIGQW010034901.1, forward strand.
CTCAAAGGCAAAACTATCTCATGTAAAATAATGTTTGGGTTGGACAATGCAGGGTTAACTGACACATATAATCTTCCATGACAACGGCTGACTTCATCATTGTCTCTATGGAAGGAGAGACTGAACGATGAATATAGATGCTCATTATCCATGGCCTTTGGTGTGTGCAAGTAATAAGATGCATTGCCATAAAAGACAAACAAAGGGTCTGTTTTCTTCCACAGGAGATTAGGATCACATGTCCATGTCCTTTAGATTTGAGTTTCATTACACAATCACACACAAAAAATAGGCTCTTCAGTGCTTTTTAGTGCTATAAAGCAAAGTTACCATATAAAGAAGGGGGTTGTTGAAGAGCTTTGAGCACCATTCTTGAAATAACAGCAGAACATAATGCTGAACAATTTAATTTATTTAACAATCATTTCTAATCTCTGTCTATTTAAATTACGTTGTGCTTTGTGAACATGATATTAAGGCTCATAAGTCTTATTTGCTATGTTTGGATGCTTATGTAAGTTCACAAATTTATTAACATAAATAGTAACACATCTTTGATTTGTATTTGATAATTGTGAGGATAATTGAGTATCCTGGGTATACTCATACCGAGATAGTGCAGCACCATTGCTGTGATCCAAGTCCTGTGAAGAGATGATGCCAAGCATAGAGGACGTCTAGAGGTCTCCAAAACCCTGGACCAGGTCGTATCCTGATGGTGGTCATGGAGGAATGGAGAGCATGACACTGATTCCTGAAAGACCCCAGTGACAGACGAGTCTCCACATTGATCCTGTGGGCCAGCCTGTATACCCACCGGTGACCAACTCACACCTGCAGCTTCTCCACGATGGACGTCCAGCGTTCTCCAGCCCCCGGTGCCTAGACTACAGCTCTGCACAAGAAGTTTGGCTAGAGGAGAAATGGTCGTGCCAAACTGAGCCTGGTTTCTCTAGAGGTTTATTTTTCTTCACTTTCATTAATTGGGGAAGTTTTGTTCCTCGCCACTATCTCCACTGGCTTGCTAGGTTTGGGACTTGTGGAGCTGCGCATTGATAGATTTGCTTTTCAGTGTTTGGACTTTCAGCAGGGAAAATTAAATGACACTGAACTGAACTAAACTGAACTTTACCTCTGAAAACTGGACTGACAGTTTCAATTTCAACTTTTATGTTAAGTTAATCTACATTGTAAAAGGGCTATAAAAATAAAGATGAATTTAATTGAATTGAGGTTCTCAACTTTTTAGTCCCGTCTTTAAGGAAATATCTCCACACGGGATTTTTTTCACCTCATAAATGCATGAAAGTGATTCCAAACACCTTTTGCCATTGTAGTAAATTCCCATTCATAGCAAAATGCATGTGGAGTAACATTTCTTAAACCCCCCTTTAACAAAGGTGGACCTTTAAAAAATAGGTACTATATACTGTAGCACTTACACTGGTTCCCCTATAATTATGAGCCAATAAACCACTTATAGTGCTATTTTACACCATATTTATTTAAAATGTATGATGTCACATCCTTTCTGGACTGCACGTTTCAACAACTTGGAGTTCTACATGTTATAAACAGTACCAGTGGTAACAAAAAGAATCTAATGGAAACAAACAAAACGTAGCAGGATGATAACATTAAGATCCAATAGGGCATGAAACAGTGAGTAATTGGGATCTGTTCTAAAAAGCGTGTTTACGTTTTGGGAGTTAGCAGATGGTTGAGATTAGTGGTTTTGAAGTTTGGCATGCTGCGAGTTGCAAATAATAGAGCTGAGCTTTCCTGAATTCAGCAGCGAAACCACAGACACTACATTCCCACACTTGACATCAATCAGGGGTCCTGCCAGAAAAAGAGCAGCCGCAAAAAACAGACACAACTTCATGATAGTTTAATCAAGACGGTCTTCAGGATAAATCAATCATGATGGTTAACTAGATCTTCTTTTTACAATTTTAAGAGCTTGCCAAAAAACGTCGCCTTAATGGCAGGGTGGTTTGCCGCACACTGATATGTGGTTACCGGGGTCTTCTAGGTGGTTGATTACTGGATATTCTGGACTCTAATTTTAAGTATGACATTTTTCTTTTTTAATCTTTATTTTCAGTGTGTGTAAAAGTTTAACTTTTGCTAATTTTTGGTGAATTATGAAAAAAGGCTACCCATAAGATAAGATTGTGCTACTGGTTTTAAAACAGCTCCCAAACCACATTGCACCACTTGCAATTATGAACATACATATACATACACACACGCACGCACGCGCACGCACGCACACACACACACACACACACACACA